>JAKUCV010005725.1:219005-278099 GCA_028386065.3 Turnera subulata | reverse complement strand
CGTAAGCTTAACATAGATAGTGAAATCTTCAAGTGAGACTTGAAGGGCTGGATTAGCCACACTAGTAGAGTGTGTGTGAACCAGGATAAATCTCTTGTGTCCTTCATTCTTTTAATTCCGCATTCAATTCCTGCTTAATTCGATTTTATTCGATTATCGCTATTCACCCCCCCTCTAGCGAAGGGCTATTGTTTTAACATAAACTTGTCTCTTACTCCACTACTTTTCCTATTTAACAACTACACATCAAATTACACCTCTTTTCTAATCAAATTATCATAAAAACACAAAAATAGGCAAAATATATATTTAATGCCGAATTTCCTCAAAAATTAGAATTAAATTGGGATGCAAGCAATATGTTTAAATAGGCTGCTACTACTGGAGGATCCATATTTTATTGGCCCAGACTTAATATTTCTTTAACCCAAAATTAAATAAATAATAAAAGGCAAAAACAAATAAAAAGAACTAAACAAATAAAATACCATTATTCTACCATATTAAATCACAAACATATTCAGGCCAGAGATCAAATTATCTCATCAATCAAAGACACAACATATTCATAATCCAAAAGTAATAGAATAAATCATGAGTCAAATTTGCGTGTTCACACTCCACCGAAATTTGTAGGCTGAAAGCATATAAATAATTTTACTTTAATTATAATAAATAAATAATTTAAATTTAGGATATTTTTATTTTTTACTATTTTTTTACTCAATTTACTCATAAATAAATTTATTTACTATTTTTTTTGTATAATTTTATATTAGTCTTGACATTAATAATGAACATTTTCAAAAAATATTCACACCAACTTATGTAAAAAAATTATAAATTTTGATTAAAGAAAGAAAAAATAATCAAATAATTAATCAAACCAGGTTGGTAGGTGTTTTTTTTTTTAAAATTCAAACTAGGAACTAGTTAGGTTTCGTTTCAGTATTTATCCGGGTTTCAGGTCAGTTGGTTGAAGAACCCGGGTTGGTAGCATGCGGAGTCCATAATAACACATGGATTTGATATGTCCATCCAACCAACTAATACAATGTCGTTTTGGCACGGGATGACGTCATTCTGAAACACCTCTCAATGCACAAATCCGTGCAGCCCGCCACATCAGCAGGTACTTGACTTGACCAAGGGACTATGAATGGCCTACCCACTGAAAGTCGAGGTACATGACCAGCCAAACAAAAAGTCGGGATACAAAATTTGTCAAAACGGAAAGGATGGGGTATTGTGAAACCCAAAAACCCATTAAATAAATATGATTGAGGATAATGACTTTCAAGGAAGATGTACCCAACAACCCAGGTGGGAGTAATATATCAAACAACCCAATAGGGATGGCAATCGGACGGGGCAGGTAAGGTAAGCACAACTTGTACCTGGATCTTTTACTAAATCAAGTAGGATAAGAATGGACCAATTATAGATCGGGTAGGATAAACTTTTATTTTTTGTCCAACGGGTAATATGGGGTCTAGGTAAGGGTATACTCGTTATATCCGTTTAATACGTTCTAATTAAAAAAATTATAAGATTAGCATTCATGAAATATGTTTCAATCTTTGCGCCCTTTACTTCAAGGGATGGTGCGTCCGGTACATGATTGGTTAATGAAGATTCTTTCACTGATTAGAAAAAGTTCAAGTACAAAAACTTAAAAAATAACAAGAAGTTCAAAATCTAAAAGTAGTAGATAGAACTTCAAATCCAAATAGTCTTTTATTTCTTAATCTTCATCCACTTCTTCAACAAGATCAATGACTCGTATATATATGTTTTTTTTTTAAAAAATAATATTATTAAAAAATATAAAAATAAGAATCTTATAATAAGTTAAAAATATATATTAATATTGAATACTTGATTTTTCTTTAATCATAAAAAATTTGTATGATAGTTATAAGTTATTACTCCTACAACTAGATAAAGAAAAATTAAAATGATTTAATACTAGTAATAGGGTTGAAGTATGCTACGCTTTAATAGAATAAGAAAAGGAAGTGAGTGGAAGAGAATTAAAAAAAAGAAAGTTAGGTTCATTTTACATTAGGATCACAGATTTTAGGGTATTATAATGGGTCGGGTCTAATGGGTAGGGTAGGACCTAGACCCAGATCCAGACCCAGATCCAACTCAGACCCGGTCAACTCGGGTCCAGATAATACCCTATTATTTTTTTACTCGGTCAAAATCGGGTAAAACCTACCCGTATAAGCAAGTTTCGGGTGGATATGGGGTAGACTCGGAAAAATTACCACCTAGTGGGGAGCATATATTAATATTGGATTAAAGAGTTGTTTCATCCCTATATTGGGCGCTAAAGTTGGAATTCATCCCTGTGTTGGCTTTTGGCTTCTTTTCATCCCTCTATTTTCCCTAATTGGCCTACTTTGATCCCTCTCGCTGAAATCCGGTGGAAAATGCTGACGTGGTAAATTTTCCAGCCATGTTAGCATATGTGAAATCCATATGTTAGGTCGAACTAAAAAATTGAACCGACTTGACCCGACCGGTTCACCCACCCAAGAAACCCATTTTGCAAATTCGATTTGTCCATTTTTTTCTTTCTTTTTCTTAAAATTAATTTCTTTAAAACCTTTCATTGAATTAAAAATTCATTAAAAAATAACTTATACTAATTAAATAATAAGATTTTAAAGAAATTATATCATTATAAGTTATTATTTAATTGTTATAAATTATTATCTTTTTTTGAAAGAAATTTTATTTTAATTAAAGGTTTTAATTTGTAGGGAAAGAAAGGAAAAAAGAAAAAGAAAATAAGTCATTTGGGTAGGCGAACCGATCGGGTCGAACCGGCTTGATTTGGACGGGCGAACCAATCGGGTTGATTCAGTTCGATTTGTTGGTTTGACCTAGGTTTGCTGACGTGGCGCCGAAAAATTTACCACGTCAGCATTTTCCACCGGATTCCCGCGAGAGGGACCAAAGTAGGCCGACTAGGGGAACAAAGGGATGAAAAGAAGCCAAAATCCAACACAAGGATGAATTCTAACTATAGCGCCCAATACAAGGATGAAAAAAAGTCTTTATTCCAATATTCAAAATACAACACCTTTGTCTATATTGTTGTAAAATAAAACGAGGCAAGGAAAATTGTTATTGTTAATGTTTTTTTTTTTGTTATATTTTTGTTAATTTTGGGCCTTCTGTGGTAGCCACTAACACAGCGATCCGCCATGGTTGAGCGTAGTTGATTTGTTTTGGGCCTTCTATCTTTTGTCACTGGTGAATCAACATGGGTAGACACAAGTTAGATGATGTTCTTCTTAGTAGCCATCAGAGTAAAGTTTATCCCGTATGGATCTTTTTTTGAGTTGTTGGAGTTTTGAGTTCACAAGTAAAGTCTACATGGATATGTGCTCATTATAGGTCCTTCCTTTTGTGTCCATCTGGTTGAAAGCTTTTCCGTTTTTGTTTTAATCTCTATATCCGACCAAATAAAAATCACGTTTATTTGCTCTCGATTGGAAGGATTTCAAGACAAGTGTGATAGAATGAACAAAAAACCATAAACCCAGATCAGAACCTACCCAACAAGATAAGAACTCACTCTCTCTATGATGGGTAAGCACTGCCAAACTTTTCCGGTTTAAGAGAAGGGGCAATCCCTTTTTCCCTTATACCCTGAGTAGCCGTAGGACTATTTTTATCAAAACGAGTTGCAATTAAGTAAAAGTGGAAGTATGTAATACTTAAGTATCTGATACATGCATGATAGAATTAAAAAGAGGAGAAAACAGAATTATTACAACTCGGGCTATAGAGTTCTCAAAATGGTGGGAAGTAGTAGGTGAAGAGCTATCGTCCAAGTCCAACTGCTGACGACATTATTTATCCCACAAAAATGGATTGGTGGTAGGTAAGTTGGGCAAAGCAAACCACAAGAATGGATTGGATTGGGGGATTGGTAGTAGGTGCAAGGACACGTCTAATAGAAAAGCTAATAAGATCTCTCCCCCAAAGTCAAAAGGCCATTGTGTCCCAACCAAACCAATTTGACCCCACCTCCCCTCCCCTCCTTACCAAATGACCCTTTTCTCACCAACCCAACTCCCATAGATGACAGACACTCAATTCCACCCACAGTAGTGCTCACCAAACATCACCCATATAAATATAATTTTTCCTCCCCCATCCATTTCATTACCAATTTTTTCCCCCTCCAGCAATCTCACAAATTCCCCATTGAGCCCTTCCACCAACCCCACTCTCCACCCCAACCACGCTTCACTATATCAGCATCAATGTTCATAAACTTTTCAGGTCTCTCCTAACACCTAACAGAGAGAGTCCTTTAAAAAAAAAAAAAACCAAAAAGAAAGAATTTAAACCTAAAAACACCAACCAATCATCCCACCACCTCTCCATCTATCTTTAACCAAGAAAAGGTTTTTCATAATCCCCCCATATTATTATTATTATTACTGCTACACCAGATCAAATGGAGAACCCAACAACTGAACAGCAACAGCAGCAGCTGCAGAAGATACAATCACAACAACAACAAGAAGTGGAGGAGCTGGAGGAATTCATTTTCCGCTCAAAGCTCCCTGATATCTACATCCCTAATCACCTCCCTCTACATTCATACATCTTCCAGAACATATCCCACCATGCATCCCGCCCCTGCATCATCAACGGCCCTACCGGCGAAATCTACACCCTCGCAGAAGTGGAGCTCACGGCACGTAAAGTCGCCTCCGGCCTCCACAAGCTCGGCGTCCAACAGGGGGACGTCATCATGCTCTTGCTCCCCAACACCCCACAGTTCATCTTCGCCTTCCTTGGCGCATCCTACAGGGGCGCCATTGCCACCGCTGCAAACCCTTTCTTTACCCCGCCGGAGATAGCCAAGCAGGCCAAGAGCTCCAAGGCCAAGCTGATCATAACCCAGGCCGCTTACGCCGACAAGGTGAAGGACTTGGCTCTGGAAAACGACGTCAAGATCATGTGCACCGAGGACGCTGCTGCTCCGGACTGGTGCCTGCATTTCTCGGAGCTGGCGGAGGCGGACGAGAACGACATGCCGCACGTGGATATCGAGCCGGAGGACGTGGTGGCCTTGCCTTACTCCTCGGGCACCACGGGGTTGCCTAAGGGGGTGATGCTGACGCACAAGGGGCTGGTGACCAGCGTGGCGCAACAGGTGGATGGAGACAATCCAAACTTGTATTTCCACAACCAAGACGTCATACTCTGTGTGCTGCCCATGTTCCACATCTATGCCTTGAACTCCATAATGCTTTGTGGCCTGAGAGTCGGGGCTGCTATCCTCATAATGCCCAAGTTTGATATCAATTCCCTTCTGGGTTTGATCGAAAAATACAAGGTATCTGTGGCACCTGTTGTGCCACCTGTGATGTTGTCCATTGCCAAGTCACCGGATCTGGACAAGTATGACCTGTCGTCCGTCAGGATGCTGAAGTCTGGTGGGGCACCCTTAGGGAAGGAGCTTGAAGATACAGTTCGAGCCAAGTTCCCCAATGCTAAACTGGGCCAGGTATGGGACTCTCTTTTTACTCTCTCTTTTTTTTTTTTTTTTTTAATTTTTCGATTTTGCATTTTCTTTGCGTGTGTTGTGTGTGCCCTTAATTAAATTAGGCCAGCAGACTTTACCTGCCAAAACTTAGACAATACCCACCTTCCTTCCAAGTTGGTCTCGCATATTTTGCATAGTACAAAAATATTATAGCTACGAAATGTTTCTCTCTTCGCACTTCATCTAATAAGAAGTCATGGGTTCGATTGTAATAGTGGTTATAGTTTCTAGGAGGGGAAAAAAATAAAAAAAAAATCTCTTTCTTGCCTCAGTTAACTTGAAATTTGAGGTTAGTGATATATGTATGATAAGAGTTAACTTGTTACCATACCAAACCTATATTTTATAGCAATTCCAAATTTTAGTTCCATTTTCTAAGGGATGACTCTTACAGCCTACTGGATTACGTTACCTAATTCTTGGGCAAAAGAGGAAGCTTCCATTCTCCTGGTAGACTGATACATATTTATTCAAAATAGGAACTTTAATTAATGGGGGTGGATGAGGTATTGGTGGAAACAGTTGGTATGTACTTGATTACCTAACACATTTAGAGAGCTTTGTTACCCAGATTGGTGGCGGTGTAGCGTGGGATATAATTTAATATAATGGATTAAACATTTTTATCGGCCTCTTAAATTATAGGCGCAGGAGTTGGTGGTGTGTGATTTTTTTTTTTTTTTGTCTTGGCCTAAAGTTGGTGCCTTGGCGGTGTGTGATAATGTCCACCAGAAGGGGAGAAAACATAATACACAAATCTAATATATTTGACAATGCATCAACTTGGTGGCATGAAATTGACTACCAAGCAACATAAAAATACGCCATCTGGCGAGCAAAAATACTGGTCTTAATCCTACCTGGCAAAAACGTATCCATGAAAACGACCACAACATTTTTTTAGTATTTGTTATGTGCACCCTACAATGTGAATAATCTTAGTACTCCCCCCTATATGTTGTAATGACAAAACAATTTAATTTATCCTAAAATATTGATTGTCGTATTCATGGTTGACAATCTATATAAAACTTTTCCTTGTCAGAGCACAAAAGGTTGTAAGTTTTCTTCTTTTTTTTTTTTTTGAGGGAGTAAGTTTTCTTTGTTTCCAACATAATATCAAAAGCGGACACTAACTTTGAAAGATGATGAAGATAAAAGGGAACATATATGGGCAAAGATCCATTCTTGGAGAGTAAAAACTCATGGTAATTAATTAATCTCATAAAAACAGCTCATGATTTATAAGGCGACTTAATATCAAGTTATTTTTTTTGGTCTGACTTAATATCATCAAGTTATGTGGACCATAGTAGCCTGCCTTCTTCATTTCTTTTTTCTACTATTCTTCTCAATGTGGGGATCCATTTCCAAATTGAAATTCCTACTGTTATCATTATTTTTTTCTTTTTCCTTTCAAGAGATATTGAAAACAGATAAATTGAACTTGCAGCAAAGATTACCCATATAGGAATTCTAATCTGATACATGACGGCAGTCATTTCTCTCTCTTTTTTTTTTTTTTTGGGTTGGAGGAGTTCGAATCTTTTTCGACCAGCAAAAAGAGATGATGCTAATAATTAGTGTTTCAATATGTTAGGGATATGGAATGACAGAGGCAGGACCCGTGCTAGCTATGTGCTTAGCATTTGCCAAGGAACCCTTTGACATAAAACCAGGAGGTTGTGGTACAGTAGTGAGGAATGCACAGATGAAGATTGTTGACCCTGAAACTGGTGCCTCTCTGCCCCGGAATCAGCCCGGCGAGATCTGCATCAGAGGACACCAGATCATGAAGGGTAAGGCAAAACAATATGCTTTTAGTCAAGTTGTATTCCTGAAAGACCAAACCCCCTATAAAAAATATAATCTTTTGCTGAGTCATATATATATTGATCAACTTGGTAGTATAATATCTCAGAGGCCACATTGAAATAAAAATGATAACATGTTTGTGTCCCTAGCTAGTATAGTTTCTGGTGGTGCATTATTTAATAATATACACGCTAAATATATCCCAGCCAAGTCTTTGTCTTCTTAATTGATGTTATGTTTAGTTTTTAATTGGGAAGAGCTCTTTTTTTTTTTTTTTACTAATATTCAGGGTATCTTAATGATCCTGAGGCCACTGCAAGAACCATAGACAAACAAGGATGGTTACACACAGGAGACATTGGGTACATTGATGATGATGATGAGCTATTCATTGTTGATAGATTGAAGGAACTGATCAAATACAAAGGATTTCAGGTTGCTCCAGCAGAGCTTGAAGCCCTACTCCTATCCCACCATGATATTGCAGATGCTGCGGTGGTCGGGTATGTCCAATTAATAGTAGTAATATATAATTGCCTCTCTTTTTTTTTACAGAAAATAATTTCCCATTTTTCCACTCTATTGGTTGAACTTAATTAATTATCATTGGTATTGATAAATTTTACTTTTCCCCAGAATGAAAGATGAGGTTGCAGGGGAGATTCCTGTTGCATTTGTTGTTAGATCAAATGGTTCTCAAATCTCTGAGGATGAGATTAAGCAGTACATTACAAAGCAGGTAAACAGTTACTAATAATAGTCATAAATGGCTTCAATTCAAGCCTTCAGGTAGTATTGTTTAATTTTATGCTAATTTTTTTTTATAAAACAGAAAAAAAGGTGAAGAAAATGGCCATATATATATTTATATAATGGATTATGATGGTTGTCTTACCTCATGATGATGCAGGTCATATTCTACAAGAGAATAGGTCGTGTATTCTTTATGGAAGCCATTCCCAAGGCACCATCTGGCAAAATCCTGAGGAAAATCTTGAGGGAGAAATTGGCAAATGGTCTCCTGAATTGAAGAAGTATATATAACATCTTTGTGGGGTATTTATTTGAAACTTCAAAGGGAAATCCCAATGATCCGTGCAAGAATTGGATCCAGGATTATTGGCATACATGTATTAATTACTTGGACCGGCACCTCTGTACACAAGTTCTTTCAATTTTGTGTTGCTTCATATCCGGGGGGAAAAAAACCACAGTTTCTGGCCTTCATTATCTTTATTGTAATTCAAAAGAATTTGCTTGCTTTTAATAAGGAAACAAAATTATCAGTAAATGATTCTGCCGGACAATGCTTCTTGCTGACTAATGACCGATCAATGCTTTAAGAAGTATTCCAATTCTGTTCATTTCTTGGATCGAATATTCAAAACCAATAATGCTAGAGCTACAAACAAACCTTTACTTAGAGTCTCCTACTAATATAATTGGCACATGCCACATTATCACGGCACAACTTTTTTGCCAAGTCAAAATTTTTATTGGCTTTTTTTTCTAATCCAGCTTTCTTCTTTCTAGATAAAAACTAGTGGTAATCAGTGGTATATCAAATCCAAATACTAATCATCATCTCCTTTTAGTATTACCTCCATTCTCTTTTTCATTGCATATTAATCAACCTATTATTCTTCCTCACATCGTCTGCAAATGAAGCCTGGATCTGCCTTCTTTTTGTTTTCTTTTATTCGCTTTTTTTTTCCTATTTTTATATGAACCCTTTTTTAATCACAAAACGGCAATGTTATTAAATTCGGACCGGATGTTGACCCGACCGGGCCACCGGGTCGCGGTTATTCCTGGCAAATAGTGGTCAAACCCGGGTTCAACAGGAAATTTACAAAGAAATTGGGAATCTGAAAACTCAGCCGGGTCTCAGTTAACCGGATTCAACTGCCCGGGGTGGTTCGAATTTGACAACACTGCAAAAAAAAGTAAACAAATTGTTAATAAGGGGAAAAAAGCCTAAGATATGGGTATTTGGTCGTTACAAAATTGAGACATATGTCAAATCAATTTGGAATTAAATTCTTATCAAACCACAAAAGCCATGAATTAGGATTTATGTAAGACCAAATATCCACAAAAGCCATGAATTAGGATTTATGTAAGACCAAATATCCATATGTTAGGCTAATTGCGTAACCATGAATTAGGGTTTATGTAGTAGAAATTAATTCTTTAATGACCAAATACTCATGAATTAGGGTTAACATATTTAATGAAAAAGAGAATGGAAAAAAAATCTAAAAACGGGCAATGTAGGTCGATGGGTATAGCCGAGTCAGTTTATTTAATTTATTGTATTTATCTTAAAAGAGGTTATGTCCGTATGTAGCATGAGTTAGTGCCCCTTGTAGTAAGAATTTTATAAGATTAGTGGATATTGATTTTTGAAACTTTTTAGTTTCTCCTATTGCCTTTGTATTTGTTAGTCTTGCTTCCTTTTACGCTACGCATATTGTTGTTTCTAACCCGCTAGCCAGAGGAAGCTAGCTTCTATAGAGACGATTATAGGCCTTGGGGTGCCTTGTGGCACGATGTGGATGCACACGGTACCTGGTCGGTCGCACTTAAGCGAGGGTGTGACAAAATGGTAGTAGAACATAGTTATAAAATTTTGCTAAGGGGCATAGGTTGTTGAGTCTTGTTGCTAGTACCCATTGAGTTAGAGGTTGTGGGTTGGTGAGAGATACACACGGAAATCTGAGAGATTCTGTTGAGTCTTGAGACTACCTACGTACCCGAGTGATCGGGGTCAAAGCCACATAGTTCTAATAGTTCATCCACACAAATCACATCATCACAACAACAGCAATCATCATAGCATCATCAAATCATTAAATCAACAATCAGACAACAAGATTCAAAATCAAAGAAGGGTTAGAGCACATACCTTAGCTTTTGGATAGAATCTGTATGTCTACTTCCAATGCAATTATAATAATAAAGACGACCAAATTAGCTTATGAGCTAAACAGTAAAGTTATAGAACTCCTTCATACCTTTCTAGGGACACCAAGATCACAGCAAACCTATCTTTACAACTCGAGATATCGCCGTTTTACCAAGACTGCGCACAACAGGGATTTTTATTCGAGATCTGAAACACCCGTGTCCCAATTTTACAAATAAAATAAACAAAGGAAATTACCAAAATACCCCTGAAACCTAGGACACGAATTCCAATATCAAAACAAAATTTGGAAAGAGATTCTTAATATTCCGAGAAGTCATAAAGAACAAATACAAAACCGGCTTAACAAGCCTCAAGTCAACCCGGCATCCTGCCGTTACATCATCAAATACCAAATCCCGGCAACCCGCCGATAAAATAGTCAAAATCAAAATGACATATCACCAAAATCCAATGCAGCGGAAGATAAAGATAACATAAAGCAAAAGTAAAAATGAGATGCAAGTCGGCTCTATGGATCCAACCGGGAGAAGAAGCACAGCTACCTGCTGAGATAACCACGTCCGTACTCTGGAAGGGTAGAAAGTGACTGCACGCTAACTAAGAGTCTGAAAAACAACGTTGGCGATTATGTGAGTCGCCTACTCAGTGAGCAGTATAAATCTAGTTATTTAGGTGTGCAGAACAAGTCCGAAAGGAAAGAAGAGATACAAGACAAGTAAGCAAACATACAACAACCAGTACTAACATGCCAATAACATTCAAGCAAACGGTTTATTATTCTCCATCTGTTGTGAGTAAGTTTTCTTATTATATTTATTATTCAGGGCCCCCTACTGTGTGCGTCGAGCTCGGTCCCGTCTCATGAGACAACCAGGCATAAGCCCAAATAAAACCAAGCACGAAGCCCAAACATATCCATAGAGAGAGAGAGAGAGACAGAGAGAAAGAGGGAGGTAGAAAGGGGGAGGTAGAAGGAGGGAGGTAGAACCGGTCACTACAGACCCATATGCTAATCCGCATATCACATGCTATCCCGCATGCAAACCCGAGGGGTATCACTTCCCGCTCGAACCAACCGGTCATCAGCACACAGTAGCCTATCTTCTACTGTACATTATCTTTATTCACAACTTATGAGTTTTTGTGTGCCAAGAGTTGTGATCTAACAGGGTTGTGTGAATAATCAACTCAATCAAATATCCGGGTCTCTGACCCACAGTACATCACACAAAACACCCAAAATCACTCCACATGTTATATTCCATAACAATCCAAATATCATGCTCATAAGCAAATAGTACACTTAGGCACACAATACGGATCACAGCATGTTAGCAAACAGGCATGCAACTCAAACATACCAATCCATGCAACTCAAACAGACCAATCCAACAGGCTCATGCATACAAACATAAAATGACGTACAAAGTCACCTCAACGACGATTGTCCTGTGGAGCTTTTCCCAAAACAGATCCTCCAGCTCCCGAGGTATTACCCGTGCCTGAATACCGGCACACACAAATATTACAAAACAATTACAACCAAAACCTGCTTGCATCATCACTAAATGCTCAACTGAGTTAAACCCGACCCTAACTAGCCAATTTTGTAATTCCCGGGTCTAAGCCTGACAAGATGTTCTCTCACCAAAACTCCGAGTATCGGGACCTAAGGTTCACCGGGCTTAAGCCCAACTAAGTCCATAAGTAGTTCCCCGGGCTTATGGCCCATTCGTTATGTTCTTAACGGGTCCCTGGGCCTAAAGCCCATCTAAGTCCAATGGTTATCAAATCAAGTTATAAAAATCACATTACGGCCCAATTCGGACCAATTTCCACTTAAGGGTTTTTTTTCCCGAGTCCAAATATTCCCGGCCTATGGTTCTACCCGTGTCGGTAATTTCCCGGCTATATTCCACATATATCCCATTCTCGATTTCTATTATGTCTATTACCAACAATACATAACCCAATCCAAAATTATAAGTACATGCCATGAATGAATACAAATTACACAACATCGGTAATACCGTTAAGTGCCGGAATAAAACCTGAGCCTTCATCGGAAAATTCCCGAGCCTCGTCGGATTCCGGTGAACCTCGCCGAAATTCACCAAAACCACCAGAACGAATCTGTCACAATCCCCCAAACATCCAATTCAACAACACAACACTCTCAAGAAAATCAAAACGAATTAATACAAAAGGGTAGTCACCGGAAAGCTTACCGGAATTCACTGCCCAAGAACCAAACCCGAGCCTGTCCAAGAACGCAACAGCTTTGCTGGCCGAGCATGTCCAGAAACAGTACACCACTGCCGCACATTGGACCCGAGCTCCAAAGCCTCTGTATCCCGACGTGATCCGAACCCGAACCAAGCAACCCACTGTCCGAAAAGGCACCAACAACACCACCAACCTGCAACACAGACCCGCAGCCACAATCTAGCAGAAACCACCAGCAAACACGAACCAACACACTGACCACCGTCCACAAACTAGGCAACACACCCCGACACAACAACAACAACCCGAACACCACAACACACACACACATCGACATCAGGCCATGGAGAAGTAAGGAGAAAGAAGAGAAAAAAGAAGAGGAGCAGGGCTTACCACGACGCAGCGACTCAAGTCCGACCCGAGACGCGCGTGCAACCCGAAGCCCCCCCTGGCCTCCGTCACAGCTGCTCCGTGAGCCACTCTTCCTCTGCACAGGTGCAGGCGGCGGCGGCACAAAGAGAACAGTTGAGAGAGAGGAAGAAATCGAGGTGAGGTTATGATTTGGGGAGAGGGTTTGTGGAAGAGGAGAAGAGAAGAGGGAGAGGGAGAAAGGAGATGGGCGTCGTCGGGTAAAAGAGAAAAAGGAAGAAGAGTGAAGAGAAAAGAAAAGAGAAAGAGGGAAGGGGTTAGGGTTGGCCGGCCTGGTCCGAAACGACGTCATTTTGGATTAAGGTGCGGTCAACTCGCCCTTGGTCAGTCAACGTTTTCTTCTTTTTTTTTTTTTTCATTAAGCAAAACTACGTAGTTTTACATACAACTACGTTAAAACCGCGTTTCACGCCGAAACAAGTTCCCGTTTCCGAAGAAACTCAAACCCCTTATATTGCCGACCTAAAAACATTATTCCCAAGGAAAATATTTTATTTCCATAACCAAAAATCCGGAAATTCCTCAAGGGTAAAATTGGAATATAAATTCCGAAAATTCTGAAAATCAAATTACGAAAATCTGGGGCGTTACAGTTGAAGGCCCTCTCCCCGAGGGACCCACCAAATCCTGGAATTGTTACATCACTCCCTCCGCCCAATTAATTCCTTTACCATGCTGCAGCACTAGGGATTCGAACTCGGGACGTGATGCTTTTTATCCCCCTCAAGGAGAGCACCTTCACCAACTCATCTGCATACCAACACGGGACCTTTCCAACATGCTTTGTCCTCACTCGCATGTTTCCGGGGAAACTTCCTAGGAGGTCACCCATCCTAGAATTGCTCCAATTCAAGCACGTTTAACTTTGGAGTTCTTCTGGAATGAGCACCGAAAAGGTAGGTGCACCTTGTTGATATAGTTAGTACCCATCAAACCGTTTAAGCTACTCTCAATTGTACAGTCCCATACCTGTACAACCTCGAAATCGCCCTAACAGTGCAGCCCCATCCCTACACAGTCTCAGGATCTCTCCTATTCCGGTGTGGATCTGTTCATTCCCGTGCCCCTCCGTCTAGAAGCCTGCCAGAAGCCGCTCCTTGTCCATGCTCATCCCGGCACCGGCGTACACTTCCCGCCCTCATAGACCCCGGGGTGTCACAGGCCCACCAGCTTCCGCTAGGTTCGTCCCCGAACCCTGCACCGTACTAGAGGAGTCCTGGAGCTCCGCTACCAAGCTGAAAGACCCGTGTCCCAATTTTACAAATAAAATACTCAAACAAAGGAAATTACCAAAATAGCCCTGAAACCCAGGACACGAATTCCAATATCAAAACAGAATTTGGAAAGAGATTCTTAATATTCCGAGATGTCATAAAGAACAAATACAAAACCGGCTTAACAAGCCTCAAGTCAACCCGGCATCTTGCCGATACATCATCAAATACCAAATCCCGGCAACCCGCCGATAAAATAGTCAAAATCAAAATGACATCTCACCAAAATCCAATGCAGCGGAAGATAAAGATAACATAAAGCAAAAGTAAAAAAGAGATGCAAGTCGGCTCTATGGATCCAACCGGGAGAAGAAGCACAGCTACCTACTGAGATAACCACGTCCGTACTCTGGAAGGGTAGAAAGTGACTGCACGCTAACTAAGAGTCTGAAAAACAACATTGGCGATTATGTGAGTCGCCTACTCAGTGAGCGGTATAAATCTAGTTATGTAGGTGTGCAGAACAAGTCCGAAAGGAAAGAAGAGATACAAGACAAGTTAGCAAACATACAACAACCAGTACTAACATGCCAATAACATTCAAGCAAACGGTTTATTATTCTCCATCTGTTGTGAGTAAGTTTTCTTATTATATTTATTATTCAGGGCCCCCTACTGTGTGCGTCGAGCTCGGTCCCGTCTCATGAGACAACCAGGCATAAGCCCAAATAAAACCAGGGCACGAAGCCCAAACATATCCATAGAGAGAGAGAGAGACAGAGAGAAAGAGGGAGGTAGAAAGGGGGAGGTAGAAGGAGGGAGGTAGAACCGGTCACTACAGACCCATATGCTAATCCGCATATCGCATGCTATCCCACATGCAAACCCGAGGGGTATCACTTCTCGCTCAAACCAACCGGTCATCAGCACACAGTAGCCTATCTTCTACTGTACATTATCTTTATTCACAAGTTATGAGTTTTTGTGTGCCAAGAGTTGTGATCTAATAGGGTTGTGTGAATAATCAACTCAATCAAATATCCAGGTCTCCGACCCACAGTACATCACACAAAACACCCAAAATCACTCCACATGTTATATTCCATAACAATCAAAATATCATGCTCATAAGCAAATAGTACACTTAGGCACACAATACGGATCACAGCATGTTAGCAAACAGGCATGCAACTCAAATAGACCAATCCAACAGGCTCATGCATACAAACATAAAAAGACGTATAAAGTCACCTCAACGACGATTGTCCTGTGGAGCTTTTCCCAAAACAGATCCTCCAGCTCCCGAGGTATTACCCGTGCCTGAATACCGGCACACACAAATATTACAAAACAATTACAACCAAAACCTGCATGCATCATCACTAAATGCTCAACTGAGTTAAACCCGACCCTAACTAGCTAATTTTGTAATTCCCGGGTCTAAGCCCGACAAGATGTTCTCTCACCAAAACTCCGAGTATCGAGACCTAAGGTTCACCGGGCTTAAGCCCAACTAAGTCCATAAGTAGTTCCCCTGGCCTATGGCCCATTCGTTATGTTCTTAACGGGTCCCCGGGCCTAAAGCCCATCTAAGTCCAATGGTTATCAAATCAAGTTATAAAAATCACATTACGGCCCGATTCGGACCAATTTCCACTTAAGGGTTTTTTTTCTCGAGTCCAAATATTCCCGGCCTATGGTTCTACCCGTGTCGGTAATTTCCCGGCTATATTCCACATATATCCCATTCTTGATTTCTATTATGTATATTACCAACAATACATAACCCAATCCGAAATTATAAGTACATGCCATGAATGAATACAAATTACACAACATCGGTAATACCGTTAAGTGCCGGAATAAAACCCGAGCCTTCGCCGGAAAATTCACGAGCCTCGCCGGATTCCGGTGAACCTCGCCGAAATTCACCAAAACCACCAGAACGAATCTATCACAATCCCCCAAACATCCAATTCAACAACACAACACTCTCAAGAAAACCAAAACGAATTAATACAAAAGGGTAGTCACCGGAAAGCTTACCGGAATTCACTGCCCAAGAACCAAACCCGAGCTTGTCCAATAACGCAACAGCTTTGCTGGCCGAGCCTGTCCAGAAACAGTCCACCACTGCCGCACACTGGACCCGAGCTCCAAAGCCTCTGCAGCCCGACGTGATCCGAACCCGAACCAAGCAACCCACTGTCCGAAAAGGAACCGACAACACCACCAACCTACAACACAGACCCGCAGCCGCAATCTAGCAGAAACCACCAGCAAACACGAACCAACACACCGATCACCGTCCACAAACTAGGCAACACACCCCGACACAACAACAACAACCCGAACACCACAGCACACAAACACATCGACATCAGGCCATGGAGAAGTAAGGAGAAAGAAGAGAAAAAAGAAGAGGAGCAGGGCTTACCACGGCGCAGCGACTCAAGTCCGACTCGAGACGCGCGTGCAACCTGAAGCCCCCCCGGCCTCCGTCACAGCTCCTCCGTGAGCCACTCTTCCTCTGCACAAGTGTGGGCGGCGGCGGCACAAAGAGAACAGTTGAGAGAGAGGAAGAAATCGAGGTGAGGTTATGATTAGAGGAGAGGGTTTGTGGAAGAGGAGAAGAGAAGAGGGAGAGGGAGAAAAGAGATGGGCGTCGTCGGGTAAAAGAGAAAAAGGAAGAAGAGTGAAGAGAAAAGAAAAGAGAAAGAGGGAAGGGGTTAGGGTTGGCCGGCCTGGTCTGAAACAATGCCGTTTTAGACTAAGGCGCGGTCAACTCACCCTTGGTCAGTCAACGTTTTTTTCTTTTTTTTTTTTCATTAAGCAAAACGACGTAGTTTTACATACAACTACGTTAAAACCCCGTTTCACCCCGAAACAAGTTCCCGTTTCCTACAAAACTCAAACCCCTTATATTTCCGACCTAAAAACATTATTCCCAAGGAAAATATTTTATTTCCATAACCAAAAATTCGGAAATTCCTCAAGGGTAAAATTGGAATTTACATTCTGAAAATTCCGAAAATCAAATTACGAAAGTCCGGGGCGTTACAAGAGCACCACCTCTTCACCTGCAAAAATTGGTCTCCGACCATGTTCTTGTTTCTCTTCTCTTGATCTCCTCTAGCTTTCAACTCCTTGCTGCTCCTCTCTATGTGATTTCTCCAGAATAACAGCTAATCTAATGATTTCTAAGCTTAGAGAAGTAGAGTTTCTTTAAGCACTCTATGCATATTGTAAGTAGAAAAGAAGAGAAGATTGTGTCTTTAATTTGAGTGTTTCTCCAGAATAACAGCTAATCTAATGATTTCTAGGCTTAGAGAAGTAGAGTTTCTTCAAGCACTCTATGCATATTGTACGTAGAAAAGAAGAGAAGATTGTGTCTTTAATTTGTGTGTAGGGGGTTCTATTTATAGTGTTCAGGGTCTCACGGATCATCCCATTAATCCTAGGGTCGATATTGAACCCCTAGATCTGACGGTCAAGAGCTAGGATCAAGAAAAGAGGAAAAGAGAGAAAAATTTCCGAAACTGGGAGACATGATAGTCGAAGCCTTGAGGTCATCTCTGCACGACCGCCAAGGCTTGGCGATTATCTCTCCATGACCGCCGGGGCTTGGAGGTCATCTCGACATGATCGTCGGGACCCAGGACACTATTCATGTTCTAGCCTTTTTTAGCCCAAATCTCTCTAAATCCGATCCACACCTTCTAGATTGGCGATCCACGCCTTGTTTCTACTTTTTTTAACATAAAAATATAAAATAGGAAAAAGATATATTTTACTTCTGAATTTTCACGAAAAATAGAATTAAAATTGGCTGTAGGTAATGTGTAATTATGGGTTGCTATTGCTGGAGGACCCATATCTTATTGGTCCACACTTCATATTTATTTTTAACCCAAAATTAAATCATCTCAATAATAATAGACTATAACAAATAAAAAGACCAAACAAATAAAATACCCATATTATATTAAGTCAGACCTCTAATATACTCTACCTAGGATTAAATCATCTCAATAATTGCTAACTAAAATATATCAAAAGCCCCAAATCAATAAAATATGTATGGGCAAAATTTGGATGTTTATAGTGGGCCCCGTCTAAAATTTTCAAAAAGCTATAATTGAAGCCATAGAACCCAAAATCCACTAACTTGTGTATTTAGTACCATGCCGTGGCCTTTGCTCCTCCCCTCATTTCAACTCACCCCGAGAGCTGCGCTCTTTAGTGCACGTCTTTGCACTTCTCTAATCCCTACTCCACCCCTGGTCCCGCTCTAAGTTGATTCTAAAAAATGTTTGAGCTTTTGCCCTCTTCTACCTCCCTTCTCTCTCTCTAAGATTGGAATTCGGGCACAAAGTCGTTGTTTTCCCGAGCATTTTTTGTAGGTTAGCTCGATACTCCGCTTACGTCTCGCACTTCTCTATACTACTTCAAGAATAATTGAGTTGAGAGCCGGGTCATTCCCCGACCTCCACCAGTTCAACGGGTTAGAACCAAGAGAAAGACCTCAACGGTAACTTCTAAACCCGTTTCTGTGCATTTATTGCTTGTTTACATGGCATTGTAATGCTGAATTTATGCTAGAAAATGTATGCTTTCTTAGGGTGTTGTAATGCAAATTTTTGGTGAATTTTTTGTTTGCTTGCTTGTGTGGATTGCTTGGATTTGGGGACCCCCAAAATGCTGGCTAGGCGGCACACTAAGAATGACCCTTTTCAAATTGTCCCGATCTCATATGAAGGCTCTTGATTTGATTTACTCTTAGATGTTTTTTTCAAACTTCCAAAACTAGTTTTGAGCACAAAACTTCTCTTTCAAAACTATTTTTTGCATCAAAATAATTCTTAATGCATAGTTAGCTTGCTTCCATTTTTAAACATGATTTTTAGATCTGTACATCCCCCAATGCATTGTTTCAGCATTCTTGCATTCTTGCATCTTTATATCATCGTCATCATGATATGCCATCTCTTGATATGTTGCATCCTAGCTAGGATCTTTTGTTTGAATCATTGCATCAAGGATATGATGTTCCTTTGCATTCTCCTCTCTTGAAATGAGCTAAAAAAGCTCTCTTGATTATAATCTTGTATGTTGCATCTTAGTGTAGCTACACTAAAATCTAAGACTTTGATTATATGCATTCTAGAAAAGAATCATTTGCTTGCTTTAATCTTGATGTTGTCACTAAAATTAATCATTCTAAAAAAAATCACTTGCTTGCTTCAATCTTGATGTAGTCGCATAGGATTTATTTACTTCTTGAAAAGATGATGTTGCATTTGCATTCTAAGAATAATTGCATTCCGAAACATGTTGTATGCATTCTTGAGCACAAGTTTGTACTTATGATTGATTTGATGTATAGAAATTGCATGATTTTCTTAGAGTTTTGAACACTCTAGTGCATAGAAAATGCCTAAACATAAAAAATGTAGGAAATTTGTATTTATATGAACATTGTTTAAATGCTTGCGTAGAAAATACTTATTGTATAGGAAAGTTGCACATTTGAGAGAACACATTCTCAGCATAGGAAAATTCACATTCCTTGCTTGTTTCACAAAAGTTAAAGTTTTCGTTGTACAAGAATGTTGAATATTGATTGCTTGTTGCACAGAAGTTGCATTTGTCACTTGTCTTTGCGTAGAGCTTTGCATTGGCATCCTCATGTCTTGAAAATTGCATGCTCTGACAAAGCTTTTACCCAAATATGTTTAGTACAATGCATTTGTTAAGAGAATGCAATGCGGTACTTAGCTAAGTGCCAAAATTTGAGAAAATGTTTTTTACCACTTAGCCAAGTATTAAAGTTTTTAGAATGTGTTTTGAAGTAAACAAATCCTTGGTGTCGTTGCACAAGATTTGAAGTGCTCGTTTGATAGAACCTTGGTCAATCGTAGATTGTCGTCTAGTTAGACTTAGGGGTTCCCTTTGGATGAACTACGGGAGTTTTGAACCCACTGACAGGGTGTACATAGGCAGTCTGAAGTGGACGAGGTGCAAGCTCAAATGCTCTACCTTGTCACACTGCGTTTCGTTTCACATGCACACTTTGCACGTGCGCACCTCATATTTGCTTGTTTTTTTTGTAACATGAAGTACTTAAATTTATCCAACTATGAAATGTACACATTGCCCTTGGCATCCAATGTTGACGACATTGTCTCTGTCGAGATGGTGGTTCGCAATAGACGAATCCCTAGACCCTCCTCTTGGTTTGAGATTTGTGCTTTATGTGCAGTCATTTGTGGATTTTTTTCTTAAATTTTCCCTATTAAGTTTGGGTGGTGACTCCTTGTCTGCGGACAATCAACAGAACACCAAAAACAGTGTGTGTGGTGCATTCCTGTGACTTTGTTCGGATTTGTGATGGTTCCTTTCCGAGGAAGGGCTTGATGTTGTGAACCCAAAAAAAAGAAATTGAGCGAGAGTGAGCCTCTCATGTGCCGAAAAGAAGCAATACAATTCACAAATAAAGCCCATTCTCAAATAAGAAGCGAAATGAGCAAACTTGATCTAGGTGCAAATACTGTACAAGCATATTCTGTCGAGGTCGCTAGGTTTTAAGTGAGACCGCTTGTGACTCTTCCAGTTACATCTGGGAATATGTTTGGAATGATGGTTCTTTGGGAAGCAGTTAAAATTCATCTATCTCGGGAATCATCGAATCGGTTCTCTCCACTCAAATCAAGCAAGTTCAAATGTATTTGGGAAGAATAATCACAAATCACAGGCCATCGAATTTAAGCGACAGTCACGATGCAGTATCCCTACCAACCGAGCCGAGACACAATGCTCACAACCACAACCATTAGTTTGAGAATTTTTTATATTAGTATTGAACTGATTTTGAACAAAAGTTGCAAAACTAGTGAAATGTTGAAACACCTCACTCTTATTTTTCATTGGAAAATTCCAGGAGTATTTAATGTAATCATCTAAAAACAAAACATAATAACATAAACCAGTATGAGATGGAATGGGAGATTTCCACACATCACTAAGACTAAATTCAAATGGCGCTTTTAACCTATCCGAAGAATAAGAGAAAGAGAGCTTATGATGTTTACCAAGTTCACATACTTCCACGACTACAGTAAACACCATGTGCAAAATTGTTATGAAATAAAAAAGCTAAAACTTTGTTGTTTGTGTGAACAAGACATTGATGCCAATGTTGTGTGGAAGACGAGGAAGCATCAAGAGGAAGATACTTTTTGGAAGAGCGACAAAAACAACACAGAATGAATGGAATAGAGAGGACCACCACTAATACAGTGAAAAAGTACTACTTGTGTCTAGGGATCCTTCAAATAAAAACTATGGTCAGCGAATTCTGCAATACAAATATTGCCCCGACCCGTATTTACCGTACACAGTAAACACGTGCCGGAACTGTGACGACCCAACCAAATAAAGCCCAGCATACAATGTATACAACAGAAACTCGGGCTTAACAGCCCAAAAATAATAACGTCAATAACAACATAATCGGCCCAATGGCCCAACAATAGTAAAAATAATGCACAGCGGAAGACTTAATAACTCACAAAACACTGTATGCGACACTGATGCAAACTATGGATCCGAGCCCTGTCCAAGGGATAACGCCGCAGCCTGTCTTGAATGCACCAAACCTGTACCACAAATAACTCATCCTACGGGATGAAAACCCGCAGGTGAGGGGTGAGTCCGAAGTGCTCACCAACGAAGGATAGACAATCAATATGCACTCTATAAATTACTCATGGTAAAAAACAAGCAAAACAGCCAAACCCAAGACTTGACCCAAAATTGGTCCAAGACCAAAAGAATCAAATAAAAATCAAATTTCCAATTTTATCTTTCCGGGTCCCGTCACGGATTAGCTAGGAGTCAGACCTGGTTATCAACATATTCCGGGTGCCAGACCAAATCCAGAGAACCCAGGGATCGACATCCCAAAAATACGAAACCAGGGATAGACATCCCAAAAATAATCACGGGATAGACATCCCAAGCACAGACATGCTTATCACAAGTAACCCAGGTCACGGCCACCACGAAACAGTCTTAAACCACCGAGTCGTACCACTACTTGCCACGTGACAATTATATTATCGTCATCAAAATCAAATCACAGGGATCAACATCCCTAACCAAAATACCGGGATAGACATCCCTATCCAAAATCAAGGATTGACATCCTTATCACAATTTATTATTTATTCCATTATTCTTTGAACCATAAGACACAGAAAATCAACACGGGGATAAACATCCCAAAAACCAAATCACAGCAAATGCAACATCCAACAATGCAATAACCATCAAAACATAATAACCGAGTAATACAGGCACATATCGAAGGAAATCCATCCTCACCTTGGCCGATTACTCAACTCTGGAGACAATGACCGGGCCGACGCCAGCTCCTCGGGAAACTGCCCGATATCCGAACCTATACAACAAAACCATATACTCACATAAATGCACATAATCGGTATGCTATGATGCCCAAACTGCGAAATAACCCATCCCGGTTCATATCCTTTATTTTCATCTTATACCGAAAATATATCGTATGCATCTAAGGTTACAAAAAATATATTTCCAAAACTATTAAATCAAAACATTTTCATAAAATAATATACTTTTTCCAAAACAATAATTACCATAATTTTTTCTGGAAATTATAACATATGTATATATATATTTTCTAAAATATTATTTTTTTAATAAAACTATTTATCATAATATAATTACCAAATATTATTATTTGTCAAAAATATATATTCTAATCATATGCTGTATAGGTTATTTCCCAGAAAATATATAATCATAAAACTTACTCTGAAAATAAATACAATTTAATATATATACATTTTTATTTTCTAAGACAAAATACCTTTCCAACAATTATAATTGAACATAATTATATATATTTTAGAAATATACCTATATATATTTTCCAAGAATATTAACATATACATATTGTATTCCAGAGAAATAACAACATATGATTAAAATTTCCAGAAATATTTTCAAGGTATACATATATTTTTCAAACTAACCATAATAATAATTTACAAACAAAACATAATTATCTTAATTTTCAAGAATCAAAGTATACATATTTTCTAAACCCCAAACCCAGAACATTACATATAATTTTCCAAAATAATATTTACCCTCTTCTCTTTTTCTTTTTTTGTTTTTCTGTGTTTTTTTTTCTCTTCTTTCTTTTTTTTTATTTCTTTCCTTTTCTTTTTTTTCTTTTTTTCCCCTCTTTTCTTCTTTTCCTCTCTTTTTCTTTTTCTCTCTTTTTCTTTTTTTTCTCCTCTTCCTCTCCTGGTTTGTTCTTTTTATAGGCGTAATGATACTGTTAATCCTGTGATTCATCAATAATGCAGCTTGTCTGCATTATAGAGCGAGTCCAGTCCGGACCAGAAAATAACTAATACCCCCTTAGTTATTTTACGGTGTGATTTTTCCGAAAATCCCGGGACCCGAGAAAATACCAACTTAGGTCCGAAAAATCCAGGGAAAAATCACGAGCGCGGGAAAACTCTCGGTTTCGAAAAACGACGCTTGATTTACCTTGAATTAATTACCCAAGATTAATTCTTCCGGTAAATCACTGTAGAAAGACTTTTACAGTCCGGTAAAAATCCAAAAGTTTTACCCAGGCTGTTACAGTCTATCCATCTTAAAAAAAATTTCGTCCCCGAAATTCCGTCTTATCCGTGGGTCCTACCACGATAAGCTTCTGGTATACTCTACCAGGTGTCCAAACTCAACCCGAGATACCGCTTGTACCCTTAAGCGACATCTCGTCCTCTATAAAAACCAAACCTCATGACTGGCATACTCACACACAGTCATGGATTCTCCACTGAGGACAAGAACTACCTCAGACTCCGAGGACAACAGCTACATCGGTGGCACTGCCATCCCGAGAAGCTCCGATGAAGAACCTCCCAAGAAGCGGTTGAAAACCAACATCATCGGCCTGAAGGAACATATGGTCGTCTCCAGCAGACGGCGTAAGAATCGTGATCCCAAAGAAGCTGAAGATCGAAAGGGCAAGGCGACGGCTGAAAGCAGCACTCCGCAGCAGGCTCTGACGCAGCTGAACATCTCACTGAAGAAGATCAGCTCGGCGGTGTTGCAGATAGAACTGGCGTGCGCGGAACATCCAAAAGCTTGTAAAAGACCTAGAGAAGCAAGTAGCTCTATAGAGTACTTCTTCTCCTGTTGTAAAACTATTATAAAATAAATAAAATAAGTTTTCTTTTTAAATCAAAATCGCTTATGTTACGAAATCTCGTGTTAAACAGAAAATCAAAACATCTCAAAGCAAAACAAAAATCAACAATAAGAATATAAATCAAACATAAAGAATTTAAAAAAAAAACAAAACTTGTTTAAAAAAATCAAAACATAAGGAAATTAAAACAAAAACATGTTTTCATGATCAGCGCTCGTATCGGACGTAATCATACTCAATCCCGAGAAACGTAACACGCGCAACCAATGGTGTTGTCGGTTCCCACGTGAAAAAGACGTCCGTTAACTCACAAGGCGATGATCACGAGCACGTCCTGTGTCCCTCGAAAGAAACGTTATCCACTTGTCCGCAAATTCCGCATGAGCCAAAACGTCTGTCAAGTCTTGCATCCCTCCATGATGTCCGAACCGGTGTAAGCTTGTCGCACATGCGCTCTACTCGAGGTATGGTCCCATCAGTCTAGCCACAACGGTCACGGATGCATGTGATAAATGATGCAGGAAAATATATAAAAGCCATAAAAAGAAAGGACAAAGTAGCCAGAGCGAAAGAAAATCATGAGAAGGAAAAAGGCTGAAAAACTCTGGCATTTGTAGTCTGAAAAACGTATAAAGTAACGAAGCAATAAATGAAGCAACGCAAAATTTTCAAAAGCAAATCTTGAAAATCGAAAACAGTAATCACGCTCCCCATATGAGTATAAAAGAAACGGAGCAGTGAGGTGTATATCATCGAAAGTATTTAAAAGCAAACAAAACATCCAGGCAACCAAAACCACAACGCTCAGAAAAAACAAAATACCCACGCTTCCAAAACACGATGCCTGCTCCCTCATCCGTCTTCTTCGTCGAAGGTGCCAATCTAGGCAGAAGGAACCGACTGGCCTACAGCATGGTCAACGAGCGTCCAGAAGAACTACCGAACGAGCTCAGCAGGATGCCCTGTATGGTCTTCGTCGACGAACTCTACTCATCGCTGTTCTTCGTCACTCCCATGGAAGAGACATTCTTCCTAGAGGACCAAGGCACTCTGAGGACCTCCTACTACGGCTCGGAAAACTCCATCATGTTCTTTATCTCCGAAAGACTTCAGGAGTTCAACCTGGAGTCCACTTGCCATTTTCTGGAGCAAGGCACCTACTACCAGCTCTCGATGACGGCCCTGAGCATGCCCAGAGTCACTCGTCTGCCCGTAACTTGGCCAAAGGCCCGACTACTGGTGTGGAACTGCAGAGGAGTCGCTAGGCGTTCCCAGGAGTTCTCGCGTACCCTGAGGGACCTGAAGAACCAATACAAACCAAACATGGTTCTTCTCACCGAGACCTAGTGGCAGCCTCATGACGATCACGGTCTCATCCCACTCCGGTTCCCTCAGGCAAGCCGGTTCGAGCTTCCTGGCCAGAACAACGCAGGCATGTGGTTCTCACGGAGTGACAACATCCAAGTCAACATCAACAACGACCCCAACAGCTTCAGGGTCAACGTCGTTCCGAGAAGATAAATGTATTTTATTTTTATAAAATATCAATGTAATGTTTGTCTTTGTAATCAAAATATTAGTATTATTAATAATATTTATATTTCCGCTTATTTATGGCATCATTACCTCTTATATGTATGTTCTGCGACAGCTGGCGTCCCTTGACTGGATCCATAATGCACTAATTAAAATGATATAAAATAATAAACAAATGGAGCGAACTATGCAAACAGGAACAACAAACACACAAAGACTGCCCAACAAGACGTAACGTCCGCTCCGCTACCAAAATGAAACGCCCCGACCCGTATTTACCGTACACAGTAAACACGTGCCTGAACTGTGACGACCCAACCAAATAAAGCCCAGCATACAGTGTATACAACAGAAACTCGGGCTCAACAGCCTAAAAATAATAACGTCAATAACAACATAATCGGCCCAATGACCAACAATAGTAAAAATAATGCACAACGGAAGACTTAATAACTCACAAGACACTGTATGCGACACTGATGCAAACTATGGATCCGAGCCCTGTCCAAGGGATAACGCTGCAGCCTGTCTGGAATGCACCAAACCTGTACCACAAATAACTCATCCTACGGGATGAAAGCCCGCAGGTGAGGGGTGAATCCGAAGTGCTCACCAACGAAGGATAGACAATCAATATGCACTATATAAATTACTCAATGTCAAAAACAAGCAAAACAGCCAAACCCAAGACTCGACCCAAAATTGGTCCAAGACCAAAAGACTCAAATAATAATCAAATTTCCAATTTTATCTTTCTGGGCCCCGTCACGGATAAGCTATGAGTCAGACCTGGTTATCAACATATTCCGGGTGCCAGACCAAATCCAGAGAACCCAGGGATCGACATCCCAAAAATACGAACCCAGGGATAGACATCCCAAAAATAATCACGGGATAGACATCCCAAGCATAGACATGCTTATCACAAGTAACCCAGGTCACGGCCACCACGAAACAGTCTTAAACCACCGAGTCGTACCACTACTTACCACGTGACAATTATATTATCGTCATCAAAATCAAATCGCAGGGATCAACATCCCTAACCAAAATACCGGGATAGACATCCCTATCCAAAATCAAGGATTGACATCCTTATCACAATTTATTATTTATTCCACTCTTCTTTGAACCATAAGACACAGAAAATCAACACGGGGATAAACATCCCAAAAACCAAATCACAGCAAATGCAACATCCAACAATGCAATAATCTTCAAAACATAATAACCGAGTAATACAGGCACATATCGAAGGAAATCCATCCTCTCCTTGGCCGATTACTCAACTCCGGAGACAATGACCGGGCCGACGCCAGTCCTCGGGAAACAGCCCGATATCCGAACCTATACAACAAAACCATATACTCACATAAATGCACATAATCGGTATGCTATGATGCCCAAACTGCGAAATAACCCATCCCGGTTCATATCCTTTATTTTCATCTTATACCGAAAATATATCGTATGCATGTAAGGTTAAAAAAAATATATTTCCAAAACTATTAAATCAAAACATTTTCATAAAATAATATACTTTTTCCAAAATAATAATTACCATAATTTTTCTGGAAATTATAACATATGTATATATATATATTTTCTAAAATATTAATTTTTTTAATAAAACTATTTATCATAATATAATTACCAAATATTATTATTTGTCAAAAATATATATTCTAATCATATGCTGTATAGGTTATTTCCCAGAAAATATATAATCATAAAACTTAGTCTGAAAATAAATATAATTTAATATATATACATTTTTATTTTCTAAGACAAAATACCTTTCCAACAATTATAATTGAACATAATTATATGTATTTCAGAAATATACCTATATATATTTTCCAAGAATAATAACATATGCATATTGTATTCCAGAGAAATAACAACATATGATTAAAATTTCCAGAAATATTTTAAAGGTATACATATATTTTTCAAACTAACCATAATAATAATTTACAAACAAAACATAATTATCTTAATTTTCAAGAATCAAAGTATACATATTTTCTAAACCCCAAACCCAGAACATTACATATAATTTTCCAAAATAATATTTACCCTCTTCTCTTTTTTTTTCTCTATTTTTCTGTGTTTTTTTTCTCTTCTTTTTTTTATTTCTTTCCTTTTCTTTTTTTTCTTTTCTTTTTTTTTCTTTTTTTTTCTCTATTTTCTTCTTTTCCTCTCTCTTTTTTTTTTTCCTCTCTTTTTCTTTTTCTTCTCCTCTTCCTCTCCTGGTTTGTTCTTTTTATAGGCGTATCCAGTCCGGACCAGAAAATAACTGATACCCCCTTAGTTATTTTCCGGTGTGATTTTTCCGAAAATCCCGGGACCCGAGAAAATACCAACTTAGGTCCGAAAAATCCACGGAAAAATCACGAGCGCGGGAAAACTCTCGGTTTCGAAAAACGACGCTCGATTTACCTTGAATTAATTACCCAAGATTAATTCTTCCGGTAAATCACTGTAGAAAGACTTTTACAGTTCGGTAAAAATCCAAAATTTTTACCCGGGCTATTACAAAACTGATAAAAAGATAAAAGATTTTTGGTTAGGAAAGGAGCATATTATATATAAAAAAGACATGGGTGAGAGTGTGCAATTGTGAAGTACCAACAACAGAAAAGGATAATAAGGTATCATTGCCAACACTTATCTTAGTTGGGGAAGAGTAAGGAGAAGAGGTTAAAAGTATACTAGAGTTTGGAGTCATGTGAACTGAAGCACCAGTACCGGAATACCAAGCGTTATGACGAAGGCGGACTACAGAGAGGGGTTGTTGCACAATAGTGAGATAAGAACGAGTTGCATGGCCATAGACGCCACAATATTGGCAAACTAAATGAGTACGTTGTGGAGCAACACCGAGAATACTTGGAGTACCAGAATGAACCGGGCGAGAAAAGTGATAGTCATAGTGAGGTGAACGAAAAGAGCCACGAAAGGAGCCACGTCGACGCCTTTGACCACGACCACAGTAAGGACTCTGAAAGGAGCCAAAACACTCATTAGAAGTAGTAGTCTCAAGTTCTTGATGAGAAGTATCCTTTCTGATAGCATGAGAAAGAAAAGCACTTAAGGTAGGAAATGGAGTCATAGTTTTAAATGACATAGGAGAAGTAGTAGGGGTCTGTGAATTAGAGAGATTGTGCCTCCTGACACGGGATTCAATTCCCAAAAGTAAAGAACGAACATGATTGAAGGTGGGCAAGGATGATTGGTAAGAAGTGGATCAGTAATGTTATCATATTACTAGGATGACCATTAAGAACCTGAAATATAAGAGCAACCTTAGTAGGGTTAGAACCAATAGCTTTTAGAGAATCACGAATGGTGACTGGGTCGTTTTCTTCAAATTTTGGAAACAGAGTTTGAGTTGATCTTGATTTGCAGAAGCATCATCAATATAGACATTATGAATAGAGTCCAAACTTGTTTGACAAGTGTGAAAACCATCAGTATCATAAATATGGGATAAGACATCTAAAGTGATAAGAATAGATCCATATGATAACAGAACTATCAACCTGATACCACTGATCGTGAAGGGAATTTGGTGTATTGTTAAGAGAGAGAAGAGAAAGATGATATAGTGTGGCACCTGTAGCATGCCCATCAAGCTGGTGTGCATGAATAGCTTGAAGAAAAATACTTTCATAGGATAAAAAAAAATACTTTCCCCAAGGAGATAATTGGTGAGATCAAATTGAATTTCCGTTGAATATCAGATATGGGTGTGGAGGAATGAAGAGAAGTGAGGTTGTATTGGTAGGAGAATAAATGGTGGGACCCATAAAACATTGACTAAGCGTAAAAAGAAAAGGGAAGAATTTAAAAAGAAAAAACCTTTTGAGAAATGATGTTCTGCTACCATATAGAGAATGAAATAAAAAGTGATATATGAAAAATGAATGATGATGTTATTACATTGCTTTGTATAAAGAGTAAAGATTTGGGCTGCAAATGAGCCGAGCCGTTCGCAAATGGCTCGAGGCTCAGCTCGATAATAGCTCGTTCGAGCCTAATTCGTTAAAGAAACGAGCTGGGCCTGACCTGTTAGCCCAGATAGGCCTGAGAGAGGGGGTGAATCAGGCTACCCCTTAATCGCGGTTGGTTTCTGGTTTGGTTTCTGAGAAACCAAATGGTTTCTTCACAAACCACTCACCTGCAGAACAGACAGTGATCACAAGCAGAATTATAAGAGGGCAGAGGGAAGAGAGAATATGACACAGTGATTTTAGAGTGGTTCCCCCTTATCAGGTACTTCACTACCTAAAGGACCCTCTTTTAGGATTTCAAACCCTCACTAACTTAGGCTTTTGCAGGATCAGCCTCAACCTATTACAGAAACCAAGCTTTTGCAGGCTAAGCTCTAACCTTTACAAGTTTTTCCCAGGCTAAACTCTAACCTTTACAAGAAACAAGCTTTTTCAGGCTCAGCTCAAACCTTTACAAGTTTTTCCCAGGCTAAACTCTAATCTTTTCCCAAATCTAATCCTAGATTTGAGATCCCAGCAAAACTATACACTATTCTTGCCTAAAACACTACCCTTTGAAACAACTTGTTGATCAAGAATAAACTCAAGTGTAAGTCAAAAAATAACTCAGGTGTAAGCACAATTGCAGACTCAAAGTACTTTTCAAATTGGCTGGGATGCTTTTCCAAGAAGCATTCCTCTTCCTTATATAGAGCTTGAGCAAGTGGGAGTAGGTAGGAAGATCTTCATCCAACGGCTCTAAAGTACTCTTCAGCTCTTCATCCAACGGCTATATGGTACAAATCAGTCTTCAGAGTTGACTCCACAACCCACAAGCTGGTGTTGGGTTCATTTCAGGATGTCCACTCTCTTTGCAGCTCAATTACTTGAAAACATTCCATGTTTAGCAATCCGGGACCATAAGTGTGGACCACAATTGATAATTGAGCTTGGAGGTGAGAGATAAGTGTTGCAGGTCTTCATCTCTGTCACGGACCACTTTCTCTGCCCGTTGGAGTAGTTGGGGGTTGAGCATTAACGCTGTGAGGACCACCTGGACCACCAGCAACTTGCAGCAGTACCATTTCAGATGTTAACAGTAAAGTGTGGTTTCTTCCAGAAACCAAGTCTCGTGGTTTTTGTGTGGTTCTTGTAAGAAACCACGCTACATGTTATTCAACACAAACATATGCAAACATCTAACCAAGTTTGTTAATCATCAAAATCAATAGATAATTATTCATTAAACATGATTAGTCATTAATAATCCATATTAAGCTCATGTTTAGGTCATCAATCTCCCCCTTTTTTATGATGACAAACATTGTGTTGATTACTGCAAAAACCAGGGTTAGTTAAGATATCACAATAAGTAAGCACACTCCCCCTGAATTATTGCTCCCCCTATATCAAATATTTTTGTGCTCTAAGCACCATTGGCTAGTCTGCTTAGCCAAAATACTCCCCCTACAAATAACAACATCTTCTTACAATTAATGTTTAGTAGAGTATAGCGCAGCTGCAAGAAATAGTTTAAATTTTAACATTTTTCTCCCCTTTTCATAATCATAGCACCATTTTTGTCCCCCTTTTGGCATCAAAAAAAAGTATAAGGGTAAAGGGTAGAACAAGAGACAAGATTAGTGCAATAGGAATATATGAGTAATATTCAAAAGAAGAACACCAGATAGCATAAGGTAACAACCAAATAACAGAACCAAACAAGGTCCGAAAGAGAAACCACGATAAAAGCCAACAATAAACCAGCCTAAAAACCAAGTAAGGAACCATGCGTAAAAAGATGAAGTACGCAAAATGCAAATGCATGTCCTGGGGGCATCAGGTAGTTGAGTGCATCACTCATCATTAGTATCAGACTCAAGAAGAGAGACAATCTGATCCAGAGAATCCATCACTTTCTCTTCAAGATCATCGATCTGCTCATTGATTTCCTCCAAGGTACCCTCAATAGCATCCATCCGAACCATCAGATCATCCTTTTCAGATACCTTACCCTTGGTCTTCTTTACTACAACAATTTTCCCATCTGCACCAGGTTTGATACTCATTTTGGACAAAGTTTGAGCATTGAACTGGATAGGATTCTCGGGTTCATCTGCCTCAGAAGGAGTTTTGAAAAATTTGCGGGCCAGCAGTGTGATTAAGCCTCCGAGACATCGCACTCTGCATGTGCCCATATGATGCAGGATGAGAGTCTCATAGCAAATGGGGGTCCTTTTCAGGATGCAGGCTAAAGTCCACTGATCACAGAGTTTGACAGTGGTTTGATGATAAGGTCAAGGTAAAACCACCCTGGTGATCATGTACATATGAACTCTATGCTGAGGAGACAGAGCTCTGTACTTGCCCCTTCGATTGGAGGATCCAAACAGAATCTCGTTGGCTTCAGTGTTAGTAGGGGTTCCCCTATGATGCTTCTCATAATCATAGACAACCTTAAGCTTGTCGGGCTTGAGCTTAAGCACTTCAATGATATCATCAGCAGTGATCTTTACAATTTTTCCCTTGATGCTGGTTGTAATTGTCTTGGTAGCACCAGAAGTATTCGTGGTTGACTTCAGATTCTTGTAGAACTCCCTTGTCACAGTCTTGTATGCATTGTCTTTGAGAGTTGCTATATAGCCAAGATTAACCTTCTTTAGAATTTGTGACACACCAAGCTCCTCAAAGTCTTCCATCACCACAGTGTGTGATGAATAGAAAGCAGAAGTCTTAACTTTGCGCTTCTTCTTAGCATATTTAGGATCTGTTTTGGCCTTCTTCTTTGGTGGTTTGGCAGGAGTTTCTTCATCATCTTTTGGGTCATCATCTTCATTACAATCATCATTGTCATCAACAGAGCCCTTTTATCTTCTTCATCATCACTATCATCTTCAAAGTCTGAGTCATTGTCGGATTCATCACTTCTTTTCCTTTTCTTTGAAGCCTCTGAATCATTAGATGCCTCTGCCTCAGACTCGCCATTCTCTGATTCTGATTCATCCTCTGAATCATCATCTGACTCTGGCTCTAGTTCTGGTTCGGGCTCACCAACCTTTCTTTTCCCTTTTGCCTTGGACATTGGTTTCGGGGTTGGTTTCTTTGAAACCACCTCAGCAGTTGATTCCTGAATGGAAATCCCAGTGTTCTTCTTAGGAGTGCCTGATTTTCGCTTCCTTTTCTTCTGTCTAGTAGCCTTAATTTCGGTGACTGACTCCAAAATAGGTGTCTCCTTTCGTATCTCACTTGGTTTCTTAGAAACCACAGGATTCTTCTCAACAGTAGAAGCGACAGCTTCTTTGCTTACTTTCAGCACAGTTGCCATCAGACCTTCTTCATCCTCTTCTAGCTCTTGCTGAGGCAAATTGAGATCAACAGTGTGTGTTTGTGGCATGGTTTTGGTAGGTGAAACCACAACTGAAACCACCTCTGGAACCACAACTGAAACCACATCGGAAACCAAGTTGGTCTTATCACCAATTTCACGACTTACCTTCTCAGTAGTTTCTAGCAGTTCAGTTCCTTCACGCAATGCTTTGTAGTAGGCTTCTTCTACTTCTTTAGAGGGAGTTCGGATGAGGCTTTCTGGAGGAGTATGGCCTTTGATGATAAAATCTGAAATCATATCCCCAAATTCCTCTCTTTTCTTTTCACGAAATATTTTGGGATCATGTCCAGGTGGAATTACTATATGCTTAACAAAGTTATCAATCATTGATGTGACTATACTGGGGGTAAGCACAGGAGGGTCTTCTGTAAGTATGGTGGTTGTGCTAGCACTAGGTTTATCAATGGTGGTGTGTAGGATGGTTTTCTCACTGTCTTCAGGTGTAGGAACACGATAACTGATAGGATCTGGACATAAAAGATCAGTTTGAGGTGTATTACCAGTGAGAGGTGTTTTGAGCCATGAGGGTGCAGAAGACCCTTCAGGAACAGTACTTTTCTCTATGGTTGGCCAAGGCTCTCGATCAAGCCAAACTTTTTTAGACCCCTTCTGACTTTCCTGCTTTTCCAAAGCGTCTTTGAACTTCTCTGATTCATCAGCCTCTGTAGCAGCACATGGAGTGGTAGTGAGCTCCTCCATCTCCTTTTGTTCTTGCACCTTTTTGAGGTATGTAAGTTTGGAAGCCTCAATCTCTTCTTGATTTTGTGGCTTAGGTTTGGTAGTGTTTGAGGTAGAAGAGGTTTGTTTAGAAACATGCTTCTTAGACTTGGCTGTTTTAGTGTTTCTCTTCCTCATCTTGTGAGTGTTTGGGTTTAAAAGCAACTCTGGTTTAGAAGAGAGAAGGGTTTAGGGATAGAGTTGTGAGTGAATGAGAATTTGTGTTGAGGAAGGAGTGTGTGTGGGGTTTAAAAAGAAGTGGATGTGACCGGTTAAGGGAATGGATTATTGGAGAGAGAGTGGCAAAGGAATGAGAACAGATCACGGGTGGAAGTAACGGTCAAATGTATTTACTTCTTCCCCCACCTTTTCAGCTTTTGTCGGGTATGACCCACTGTGGTCCCCAACTTTTTGAATTATTTGGACCACTTTGACCTTCAACTTATACCAGCAAAGATCCTGTGATTAACCCCACCAGATGTCTTCTTTTTTACTTTCCCAAAGTACTCAGATTTGCTCCCCCAACTTGCCAAGAAACCTTTGTCTGTTGGGTAATAACTGCTGAACATTTGGTTTTTCCCTAAAACCAAGTTACCTTCTGTCCACAATCTGCCAGCTTCCAAGGCGCCCAAAATTCAAATTATTTTCATTTGAATTTATCAGAGTCCTTCTGATTTAGAATTCCCGCCTGAAGAGATGCTTTTGTCCATTGGATAATGACTGCAGAATATTTGGTTTCTCCAAAGACCAAGATTATCCATTCTTCCATTTTCCTTAACTGATGATCATAATGCCTCAAGACATTTCCTCAAATGCCAGAATGCAATGTGAACGTGTGTGTATGAGGTGTAATGAATGCAATAAAACTAATATGGTCATGTATGCACATAATAAGAGGATGCATGGTTTGTTCAAGAACCAAGTATAAAACCAAGTATGAAACCAAGCATAAAACCAAGTATCAAACCAAGTAAGCAAAAGAGTCAAGGTAAGTTACACATTCCAAGTTCAAGTCTGATCTTGGTGAATTGATCCTTTTTTAGTGGCTTTGTAAAGATATCAGCAAGCTGATTTTCAGTCTTCACGGATTCAATTGCCACACCCTTCTTCAACACATGGTCTTGGATAAAATGATGCCTTACTTCAATGTGCTTGGTCTGAGAGTGTTGTACAGGATTCTTGGTCAAGTTAATGGCACTAGAGCTGTCATAATAGATTGGCACACAATTAAATCTTAGTCCATAATCACTTAAAGTTTGTTTCATCCATAGGACTTGTGCACAACAAGCTCCTGCTGCAACATATTCAGCCTCAGTGGTTGAGGTTGCAACAAAATTTTGCTTCTTGCTTGACCAAGACACAAGAGACTGTCCAAGTAATTGGCATGTCCCACTTGTGCTTTTTCGATCTAATGTGCACCCTGCAAAATCTGCATCTGAATAACTTGTTAGCTCAAAAGCGCTGACTTTAGGATACCATAAACCAAGAGAGGATGTTCCCTTAAGATACTTGAATATGCGCTTAATTGCTTTAAGGTAAGACTCTTTAGGACATGATTGAAATCTTGCACATAAACATACACTAAACATTATATCAGGTCTTGTAACAGTAAGATAAAGAAGACTACCTATCATGCCCCTATACATTTTTATATCAACATTCTTATGGTATTCATCCTTGTCAAGTTTGATGGATGTGCTCATAGGGGTGGCACTAGGCTTGGTTTCACTCAAACCAAAGCGCTTCAACAACTCCCGAGTGTACTTAGCTTGTGAAACGCCCCGACCCGTATTTACCGTACACAGTAAACACGTGCCGGAACTGTAACAACCCAACCCAACAAAGCCCACCATACAGTGTATACAACAGATATCCGGGCTCAACAGCCCAAAATAAAAACAACAATAATAACTCAACCGGCCCAATGGCCCAATAATAGCAAAAGTAATGCACAACGGAAGACTTAACAACTCACAAAACACTGTATGCGACACTGATGCAAAATATGGATCCGAGCCCTGTCCAAGGGATAACGCCGCAGCCTGTCTGGAATGCACCAATCCTGTACCACAAAGGATTAAAGCATTTTTTGGTCCCTGTGTAAGGCCTCAAAGTTGGATTTCATCCTCGTGTAGGTTTTTGGCCTCTTTTCATCCCTCCGTTCGACCCATTTGGTTCGTCCGGCCAAAATAGCTGACGTGGCATATTTTCCGGTGCCACATCAGAATTTTGGGTCCCACATGTCAGGAAAAACCCAAAACCAAACCAGGATCCACCCGACCGGTCCGCCCACCTAAATAACCCGGAACCCAAAATATAATTATATTATTTTTAATTATACAAATAATTTGAAAAATAAAATTAGCCTATTTCTAAAATAATAAAACATAATATATATTTTTTATTTTATATTTAATAAAAAAAATTATAAAATAAAAAATTATATATATTTTATATTTTATATTTAATAAAAAATTCACAAAATAAAAAATATTGATTTTAAAATAATAAAACATAATACACATCAAACCATTCAAATTTTATAATTACTTTAAAATAAATATTTTTTATTTTGTAAATTTTTTTATTAAATATAAAAGAAAAAAATATATAAAAATTATAAAATTTGAATGGTTTGATGCATATTATGTTTTATTATGTTAAAATAAAATTTTTTTAGTTTTAAAATTTTTATTAAATATAAAATAAAAAATATATATTATGTTTTATTATTTTAGAAATAAGCTAATTTTATTATTCAAATTATTTGTATAATTAAAAATAATATAATTATATTTTGGGTTCTGGGTTATTTAGGTGGGCGGAACCGGTCGGGTGGATTCTGGTTTGGTTTTTGGTTTTTCCTGACATGTGGGACCCAAAAATCTGATGTGGCACCGAAAAATATGCCATGTCAGCTATTTTGGCCGGATTTTGGTCGGACGAACCAAATGGGTCGAACGGAGGGATGAAAAGAGGCCAAAAACCAACACGAGGATGAAATCCAACTTTGAGGCCTTACACAAGGACCAAAAAGCGCTTTAATCCGTAAACAAATTAACATTTTTACTAGTCAGACGTGTTGTTTTCAAGCATTGTATAGCAATTATATATTCCTAAACTGCAGTGTAGACTTGCATTTCCTAGTCTTCTGCCGACTTGACAATAATGCCATAAGTCCTAAAAACTCCTTTAACCTGCGAGCGAAATCAAAAGGGAAGTGGGGTTGTTATCCATATACCTAGGAAAGTTTCCCAAAGCATTTTTTGGTCCCTTTGTAAGGCCTCAAAGTTGGATTTCATCCTCTTGTAGGTTTTTGACCTCTTTCCATCCCTCTGTTCGACCCGTTTGGTTCGTCCGGCCAGAATCCGGCGAAAATCGCTGACGTGGCATATTTTTCGGTGCCACATCAGATTTTTGGATCCCACATGTCAGGGAAAATCCAAAACCAAACCAGGATCCACCCGACCGGTTCTACCCACCGGAACCCAAAATATAATTTTAATACTTTTAATTATAAAAATAATTTAAATAATAAAATTAGCCTATTTCTAAAATAATAAAACATAATATATATTTTTTATATATTATTTTAAAAAATCACAAAATAAAAAATATTTATTTTAAAATAATAAAATATAATATACATCAAACCATTCAAATTTATAATTTTTTTTATATATATTTTATTTATATTTAATAAAAAAATTCACAAAATAAAAAAAAATTATTTTAAAATAATAAAATGTAATATACATCAAACCATTCATTTTTATATTTTTTTTATATTTTTTATTTTGTGAAATTGTTTTTAAAAATATAAAATATAAAATATATATAAAAATATAAAATTTCTTTTAAAATATTATTTTTATCATTAATTTCTTTAGAAAATTCTTTAAATTATTAATTTTTTTCTATCATTGAAAAAAACGAAAAACACCCCATTTATCTTCTTCTTCTCCTCCACCCACACCACCATCTGAGACACCACCACCACCGCCACACGCAGCGCCACCACCTACGCCTACCTCTTCCTCCGACCCTTTTGCAGCCAGCCCCTCTGCTGCCGCTCCTTCCTCGTCGCTGCAGCACAGAACGACCCAAGTCGCAGCAGGTCCGGTTCGCACCACCCAACCCGCGCGACCTCTGCCACCAGCGATGCCGTCGTCTTTAGCTGCATTCGCTCTCGCTTCGCCTTTGCTCCGCCTCGTCGCCGATGCCTCGCCTCGCTGCTGCTTCCACGTTGCCGCCGCTCCCACAGCAAAGTGAGGTGCGGATTGGTTTTGCCACGGGCGGGTCTACCAGTTTCTGGTGGGATTTGCTTCCTTACCAAGATGCGAGGGTGCTTGGGGTCGGGTTTGAGGTCGGAGGAGGAGGGAGGGGCAGGGACTACGACGGTGATGGGAGAGGAGGAATGGACGACGGTGGGAGGGGGGAGGAGGAGGAGTTGCAGAGATTCCCAAATATTATTTTTGAAAGAGATGAACTTTTTTTTGAAGAATAAAGAGATATGATTTAATTTAATTGGGGAATTGGGAAAAGAATAAAGAGATAGAAAAAGTTTGTAATTAATGAATTAAAATTATGGAAAAAGAAAAGATAATAAAAAATAAGAAAAAGATTTGGGAAAAGAGTAAAAAAATAATTATTTCTATTTTAATAGATTTCTATTTTTTAAAATAATTTTTTTTTAATTATTTTAATGTATTTATATTTTTTTCTTTTAATTATTTATTTTACTGTGCACTTCGGTTTGGTTGGACGGGGTGGGGGAACTAGTCGGGTTTTTTATTTTGTGAATTTTTTAAAAAAATATAAAAAATATACTAAAAATATAAAATTTGAATGGTTTGATGTATATTATGTTTTATTATTTTAAAATAAATATTTTTTATTTTGTGATTTTTATTAAATATAAAATAAAAAATATATATTATATTTTATTACTTTAGAAATAGGCTAATTTTATTATTCAAATTATTTGTATAATTAAAAAGAATAAAATTATATTTTGGGTTCCGGGTTGTTTAGGTGGGTAGAACCGGTCAGGTGGATTCTGGTTTGGTTTTGGGTTTTCCCTGACATGTGGGACCCAAAAATTTGATGTGCCACGTCAGTGATTTTCGCCGGATTCTAGCAGGACGAACCAAACGGGTCGAACAGAGGGATGAAAAGAGGCCAAAAACCTACACGAGGATGAAATTCAACTTTGAGGCCTTACATAGGGACCAAAAAATGCTTTAATCCGTACCACAAATAATCCATCCTACGGGATGAAAGCCCGCAGGTGAGGGGTGAGTCCGAAGTGCTCACCGACGAAGGAAAGACAATCAATATGCAACTATAATAACTCAAGGTCCAAAAACAGGTGAAAACCACCAAAAACATACCCAACCGAAAACTCGACCCAAAACTGGTCCAAGACCAAAAAGACTCAAATAAAAATCTAATTTTCCAATTTTGTCTTTCCGGGCCCCGTCACGGATAAGCTAGAGGTCAGACCTGGTTATCAACATATTCCGGGTGCCAGACCAAATCCAGAGAACCCAGGGATCGACATCCCAAAAATACGAACCCAGGGATAGACATCCCAAAAATAATCACGGGATAGACATCCCAAGCATAGACATGCTTATCACAAGTAACCCAGGTCAAGGCCACCACAAAACAGTCTCCAACCATCGAGTCGTACCACTATTTATCACGCGACAATTATATTATCGTCATCAAATCAAATCGTAGGGATCGACATCCCTAACCAAAATACCGGGATAGACATCCCATCCAAAATCAAGGATCGACATCCTTATCACAATATATTATTAATTCCATTATACTTAAACCAAAAAGACGCAAGGATAAACATCCAAAACCAACATGGGATAAACATCCCGACCACAATCAAGACAATGGGATAAACATCCCGAAACATAACACAGCAAATGCAATCATCAACAGTGCAATAAACATCAGGCATAATAACCGAGTAATACAGGCACATATTGAAGGAAATCCATCCTCACCTTGGCCGATTACTCAACTCCGGAGACAATGACCGGTCAGACGCCGGCTCCTCGGGAAACTGCCCGATATCCAAACCTATACCACAAAACAATATATACACATAAATGCACATAATCAGTATACTATGATGCCAATACTGCGAAATATCCCATCCCGGTTCATATTCTTTATTTTCATCTTTTGCCGAAAATATATCGTATGCATATAAGGTTACAAAAATATATTTCCAAAACTATTAAATCAAAACATTTTCATTAAATAATATATTTTTTCCCAAAATAATAATTACCATAATTTTTCTGAAAATTATAACATATGTATATATCATAATATTTGCATAAAAATTATTATACTTTCCAAAATATAATTTCCAAGTATTATTACTTTTAGAAAACTCCATTTCCAAAAAGTTTAATCATATAAACTTATTTTCTGAAAATAATTATGAATTTGTAAATACACATATATATTTCCAAATTCTTTTCCAAACAATTATAAATCAATATAATTATATATATATTTTAGAAATATATCTATATATATTTTCCAAGAATAATAACATACACTTACTGTATTCCAGAGAAGTAATAACATATAATTAAAATTCCCAGAAATATTTTCAAGGTATATATATATTTTTCAAACTAACCATAATAATAATTTACAAACAAAATATAATTATCTTAATTTGAAGAATCAAAGTATATATATATTTTCTAAACCCCAAACCCAGAATATTACATATAATTTTCCAAAATAATATTTACCACTTTTTTTTCCAAGAAATTATTCAGCAAAAATTAGATATATATATATCTATATATATATATTTATATATTATTTAAAAGAAACAGATCCGGATAGCAACCCATGGAGGGCGCGACCCGCCCAGAGGAATCGGATCCTCACCTTAAGAACGGCGGCGGCGGCGCGACGCAGCGCGAGGATGGGGGTCACGAGGTGCGGCGTGAGGCGGCGACGCTGGAATGGCAGGAGGAAAGGCGCGGCGGCGACGGCAGAAGGCGGGAGGCGCGACAGAGGTGGATCCGTGGGTTCTCCGCCGGGTCAACGGCGCGTCACGGCGGCTCCGGCGACGGAATCAAGCGGGGAAGGCAGAGTTGAGGCCGCGTCGATGAGACTTGTAGCGGCGCGAAGCTCCTCCTCGTGTACAGTAACCGAGAGGGGTGACGATGAACAGTATCCTCCGGGTTTTTTTTTCTTTCTTATTTTCTTTTTTTCTGTATTTTCTGTTTTGTTTTTTTTGTTTCTTTTTGTTTCTTTTTCTTTTTTTTCCTTCTTCTTTTACTCTGTTTTTTTTCCTTCTTTTTTTTTTCTTTTTTCCTTTTTTTCTCTCTTTTTTTTCTCTCTTTTTTTCTATTTTCCTCTCTTTTTTTTTCCTCTCCTTTTCTCTCTTTTTTTTTTCTCTTCTCTTCTTCCCCTTCCTCTGCTTCCTCTCTTCCTTTTATAGACGATGAAACTATACAACATGTGACTCCTCAATAATGCAGCCTGTCTGCATTATTAAGCGAGTCCGGTCCGGACCAGAAAATAACTAATACCCCCTTAGTTATTTTCCAGTGTAATTTTTCCGAAAATTCCGGGACCCGAAAAATACCAACTTAGGCCCGAAAAATCCACGGAAAAATCACGAGCGCGGGAAAACTCTCGGTTTCGAAAAACGACGCCCGATTTACCTTGAATTAATTACCCAAGATTAATTCAACAGTAAATCCCGGTAAAAAGACTTTTACAGTCCCGATAAAAATCTAAAATTTTTACCCGGGCTGTTACAGTCTACCCACCTTAAAAGAATTTCGTCCCCGAAATTCCATCGTCTTATCTGTGGGTCCTACCACGATAAGCTTCTGGCACACTCTGCCAGGTGTCCAAACTCAACGTGTTATGTCACTTATACCCTTAAGTGACATCTCAGCCTCTATAAAAACCAAACCTCATGACTGGCAAACTCACACACAGTCATGGACTCTCCACTGAGATCAACAACGACCTCAGACTCCGAGAACAACAGCTACATCGGTGGCACTGCCTTCCCGACAAGCTCCGATGAAGAACCTCCGAAGAAGCGGTTCAAAACCAACATCATCGACATGAAGGAACAGATGGTCGTCTCCCCAAAACGGCGAAAGAAGCGTGCCGGCAAGAAAGCTGCAGATCGAAAGGGCAAGGCGACGGCTGAAAGCAGCACTCCGCAGCAGACACTGACGCAGCTGAACGTCTCACTGAAGAAGATCAGCTCGGCGGTGTTGCAGATCGAACTGGCGTGCGCGGAGCTATTCCCTCACATGAAAAACGTCCAAAGACTTGTAAAAGACTTAGAGAAGCATGTAACTCAATAGAGTACTTCTTCTCCATTGTAAAACTATTATGAAATAAATAAAATAAGTTTTCCTTTTAAATCAAAAACTCTTGTTAAATTATGAAAACTCTTGCTAACAGAAAGTTAAAACATCTTAAAGCAGAACAAAAATCAATAATAAGGATATAAAATCAAACATAAAGAAATTAAAAATAAAACTTGTTTAACAAAACCAAAACATAAAGAAGTTAAAACAAAAACATATTTTCATGATCGGTGCCCGTATCGGACGTAAACACCCTCGAACCCAAGAAACATAACACGTGCAACTAACGGTGACGTCGGTTTCCCTCGTGAAAAAGACGTCCGTTATCTCGCACGTTGACGATCACAAGAGCGTCCTGTGTCCCACGAAAGGAACGTACCCACTTGTCCACAAATTCCGCATGAGCCAAAAACGTCTGTCAAGACAACGTATACCTCCACGATGCTCGAACAGGTGTAAGCTTGTCGCACATGCGCTCCACTCGAGGTATGGTCCCATCAGTCTAGCCTAAACGGTCACGAATGCATGTGATAAAAGATGCAAGAAAATAATGATAAACCATAAAAAGAAAGGACAAGGTAGCCAGAGCGAAAGGTAATCATGAGAGGGAAAAAGGCTGAAAAACTCTGGCATTGGTAGCCCAAAAATCGTATAAAGTGACAAAGCAATAAATGAAAGCAACGGCAAATTTTCAAAAACCAAAATCTTGAAAATCGAAAACAATAATCACGCTCCCCATAAGAGTATAAAAGACGGAGCGGTGAGGTGTAAATCATCAAAAGCATTTTAAAGCAAACAAACGCTCAGAAAAACAAAACCACAACGCTCAGAAAAAAACAAAATACCCACGCTTCCAAAACACGATGCCTGCTCCTTCATCCGTCTTCTTCGTCGAAGGTGCCAATCTAGGCAGAAGAAACCGACTGGCCTACAGCATGGTCAACGAGCGTCCAGAAGAGCTACCGAACGAGCTCGGCAGGATGCCGTTGGTTTTCGTCGACGAACTCTACTCGTCTAGATTCTTCATCACTCCCATGGAAGAGACGTTCTTTCTAGAGGACCATGGCACTCTGAGGACCTCCTACTAAGGCTCGGAAAACTCCATCATGTTCTTCATCTCGGAAAGGCTTCAGGAGTTCAACCTAGAGTCCACTTGCCACTTCCTGGAGCAAGGTACCTACTACCAACTCTCTATGACGACCCAAAGCATGCCCAGAGTCACTCGTCTGCCCGTAACTTGGCCCAAGGCCCGACTACTGGTGTGAAACTGTAGAGGAGTCGCAAGGCGTTCCCAGGAGTTCTCGCGTACCCTGAGGGACCTGAAGAACCAATACAAACCGAACATGGTTCTTCTCACAGAGACCCAGTGGCAGCCTCAAGAAGATCACGGTCTCATCCCACTCCGGTTCCCTCAAGCAAACCGGTTCGAGCTTCCCAGCCAGAACAACAGGGGCGGCATGTGGTTCTCGTGGAGCGACAGCATCCAGGTCAACAACAACAATGACCCCAACAGCTTCAGGGTAAACGTCGTTCCGAGAAGATAAATGTATTTTTTTTATATAAAATATCAATATAATATTTCTGTTTGTAATCAAAATATAAGAAATATTAATAATATTTGTATTTCCGCTTATTTATGGCATCATTACCTCTTATGTGAATGTTCTGCGACAGCTGGCGTCCCTTGACTGGATCCATAATGCACTAACTAAAATGATATAAAATAATAAACAAATGGAGCGAACTATGCAAACAGGAACAACAAACACACAAAGACTGCCCAAAAAGACCTAACGCCCGCTCCGCTACCAAAATGAAACGCCCCGACCCGTATTTACCGTACACAGTAAACACGTGCTAGAACTGTAACAACCCAACCCAACAAAGCCCAACATACAGTGTATACAACAGATATCCGGGCTCAACAGCCTAAAATAAAAACAACAATAATAACTCAACCGGCCCAATGGCCCAATAATAGCAAAAGTAATGCACAGCGGAAGACTTAACAATTCACAAAAAACTATATGCGACATTGATGCAAACTATGGATCCGAGCCCTGTCCAAGGGATAACGCCGCAGCCTGTCTGGAATGCACCAATCCTGTACCACAAATAATCCATCCTACGGGATGAAAGCCCGCAGGTGAGGGGTGAGTCCGAAGTGCTCACCGACGAAGGATAGATAATCAATATGCAACTATAATAACTCAAGGTCCAAAAACAGGTCAAAACCACCAAAAACATACCCAACCGTAAACTCGACCCAAAACTGGTCCAAGACCAAAAAGACTCAAATAAAAATCCAATTTTCCAATTTTGTCTTTCAGGGCCCCGTCAAGGATAAGCTAGAGGTCAGACCTGGTTATCAACATATTCCGGGTGCCAGACCAAATCCAGATAACCCAGGGATCGACTTCCCAAAAATACGAACCCAGGGATAGACATCCCAAAAATAATCACGGGATAGACATCCCAAGCATAGACATGCTTATCACAAGTAACCCAGGTCATGGCCACCACAAAACAGTCTCCAACCATCGAGTCGTACCACTACTTATCACGCGACAATTATATTATCGTCATCAAATCAAATCATAGGGATCGACATCCCTAACCAAAATACCGGGATAGACATCCCATCCAAAATGAAGGATCGACATCCTTATCACAATTTATTATTAATTCCATTATACTTAAACCAAAAAGACGCAAGGATAAACATCCAAAACCAACATGGGATAAACATCCCGACCACAATCAAGACAATGGGATAAACATCCCGAAACATAACACAGCAAATGCAATCATCAACAGTGCAATAAACATCAAGCATAATAACCGAGTAATACAGGCACATATTGAAGGAAATCCATCCTCACCTTGGCCGATTACTCAACTCCGGAGACAATGACCGGTCCGACGCCGGCTCCTCGGGAAATTGCCCGATATCCAAACCTATACCACAAAACAAAATATACACATAAATGCACATAATCGGTATACTATGACGCCAATACTGCGAAATATCCCATCCCGGTTCATATTCTTTGTTTTCATCTTTTACCGAAAATATATCGTATGCATATAAGGTTACAAAAATATATTTCCAAAACCATTAAATCAAAATATTTTCATTAAATAATATATTTTTTCCCAAAATAATAATTACCATAATTTTTCTGAAAATTATAACATATGTATATATCATAATATTTGCATAAAAATTATTATACTTTCCAAAATATAATTTCCAAGTATTATTATTTTTAGAAAACTCCATTTCCAGAAAGTTTAATCATATAAACTTATTTTCTGAAAATAATTACAAATTTATAAATACACATATATATTTCCAAATACTTTTCCAAACAATTATAAATCAACATAATTATATATATATTTTACAAATATATCTATATATATTTTCCAAGAATAATAACATACACTTACTGTATTCCAAAGAAGTAATAACATATAATTAAAATTCCCAGAAATATTTTCAAGGTATATATATATTTTTCAAACTAATCATAATAATAATTTACAAACAAAACATAATTATCTTAATTTGAAGAATCAAAGTATATATATATTTTCTAAACCCCAAACCCAGAATATTACATATAATTTTCCAAAATAATATTTACCACTTTTTTTTCCAAAAATTATTCAGCAGAAATTAGATATATATATATATTATTTAAAAGAAACAAATCCGGATTGCAACCCATGGAGGGCGCGACCCGGTCGCGACCCGCCCAGAGGAATCAGATCATCACCTTAAGAACGGCGGCGGCGGCGCGACGCAGCGCGAGGATGGGGTCACGAGGTGCGGCGTGAGGCGGCGACGCTGGAACGGTTGGAGGAAAGGCGCGGCGACGACGGCAGAAGATGGGAGGCGCAAGGGAGGTGGATCCGTGGGTTCTCCGCCGGGTCAACGGCGCGTCACGGCGGCTCCGGCGACGGAATCAAGCGGCGAAGGCGGGGTTGAGGTCGCGTCGGTGAGGGCGTCCTGCTGGTGGCGTCGGTGAGACGTGTAGCGGCGCAGAGCTCCTCCTCGTGTACAGTAACCGAGAGGGGTGACGTTGAACAGTATCCTCCGGGTTTTTTTTTTCTTATTTTCTTTCTTTTTCTGTATTTTCTGTTTTGTTTCATTTTTTTTTCTTTTTCTTTTTTTTTCCTTCGTCTTTTACTCTGTTTTTTTTCCTTCTTTTTTTTCTTTTCTCTTTTTTTTCTTTTTCTTTTTTTTCTTTTTTTCTCTCTTTTTCTTTCTCTCTTTTTTTCTCTTTTCCTCTCTTTTTTTTCCTCTCCTTTTCTCTCTTTTTTTTTCTCTTCTCTTCTTCCCCTTCCCCTGCTTCCTCTCATCCTTTTATAGACGGTGAAACTGTACAGCATGTGACTCCTCAATAATGCAGCCTGTCTGCATTATTAAGCGAGTCCGGTCCGGACCAGAAAATAACTTGATACCCTCTTAGTTATTTTCCGGTGTGATTTTTCCGAAAATTCTGGGACCCGAAAAATACCAACTTAGGCCAGAAAAATCCACGGAAAAATCACGAGCGCGGGAAAACTCTCGGTTTCAAAAAAACGACGCCCAATTTACCTTGAATTAATTACCCAAGATTAATTCAACAGTAAATCCCGGTAAAAAGACTTTTACAGTCCCGGTAAAAATCCAAAATTTTTACCCGGGCTGTTACAGCTTGATTAATGAAAATACCACCTTCAAGCTGCTTAACTTGAAATCCCAGAAAGTAATTAAGCTCACCCATCATGCTTATTTCGAATTCACTATGCATAAGCTTCTCAAATTCCTTGCAAAGCAAATCATTAGTAGCTCCAAATAAAATATCATCAACATAGATTTGCACAATAATAACATCACTTTTGTTAGTTCTAACAAACAATGTTGAATTAACTTTGCCTCTAGAGAAGCCTTTAGACACAAGATAAGAGCTTAATCTATCATACCATGCTCTAGGAGCTTGTTTAAGTCCATATAATGCCTTTTTATGCTTATAAACATGCTTAGGATGGTCATGACATTCAAAACCATGTGGTTGCTCAACATAAACTTCTTCTAAGATATGTCCATTTAAGAATGCACTCTTAACATCCATTTGATATTACTTGAAGGATTTATATGATGCAAATGCAAGTAGCATACGAATGGACTCTAATCTAGCAACATGAGCAAAGGTCTCATCATAATCAATACCTTCCTCTTGATTATACCCTTGAGCAACTAACCTTGATTTGTTTCTTACCACAACATTAGTCTCATCAAGTTTGTTTCTGAAAACCCATTTGGTTCCATTGACTGGATGCTCAGCAGGTCTAGGCACAAGTTCCCAAACATCACTCCTCTTGAACTGATTTAACTCTTCTTGCATCGCCATTACCCAATTTTCATCAAGAATGGCCCCTTTTGCACTTTTGGGTTCCACTTGTGAGAGGAATGCAAGATGTGATTTGACATTGTGTAGTGAGGATCTGGTAGCCCCTCTGGATAAATCTCCAAGTATAACCTCTGTTGAGTGTCCCCTGGGTGCTCTCACATTTCCATGAGATGTAGATCCCAGTTCTGCATCTTTTGGTTTTTCCCGAGAACCACATGGTTCCACCATTGGTTCCATGTTTGGTTGTGAACAAGGTCGCACGGTTGGTTCTTGCATGGTTATTGGAAGAGGCTCCAATTCAGGAAGTTCTTCCTCTTTTTCAGCAGTCCCATTAATGCTTATGATCTGTGGTTGATCTTCAGGTGCAGTATCTGTGACTATATCATCACATGTATCACATGGGTCAATCTCATCAAAAACAGCATGCATGGTTTCTTCAACAACCAAGGTTCTCTTGTTATAGACTCGATATGCTTTACTAGTTAGAGAGTATCCAAGAAATATACCATCATCAGATTTAGCCTCAAATTTATCAAGATTGTCCTTAGTATTAAGAATGTAGCACTTAGACCCAAATACTTTAAAATAACCATTGCTTGGTTTCTTATCAAACCAAATCTCATAGGGGATCTTTTCAATCAAAGGACGTAATGATACTCTATTTAAAATGTAACAAGCTGTGTTTACACCCTCTGACTAGAAGTAGGCAAGTAACTTATGCTCATTATGCATAGTTCTAGCCATTTCTTGTAAAGTTCGATTCTTCCTTTCAACAACCCCATTTTGTTGAGGTGTTCTAGGAGTCGAAAAGGCCTGTTCAATGCCACTTTGTTCACAGAAGTGTTTGAATACAAGATTATCAAATTCTCCACCATAATCACTTCTAATTTTTGAAATCTTGTAGCCTTTTTCATTTTGTAGACGCCTAACAAGAGTACCAAATTCATAGCATGCATGACCTTTTTGTGCAAGAAATAATACCCATGTATACCTTGAATAATCATCCACAACCACAAATACATAACTCTTACCACCTAAACTTACTGTTCTCACAGGTCCAAACAAGTCAGTATGCAACAGTTCAAGGGGCCTAGTTGTAGAATTAGTATGCTTAGGTTTAAAGGAACTTTTAACCTGTTTTCCAAGCTGACAGGCTCTGCATGTGGTTTCTTTCTCATACTTAAGCTTAGGCAGACCTCTTACAAACTCCTTTTTGGATAAATTTGAGATGAGCTTCAAATTTGCATGGCCAAGCCTTCTGTGCCAATGGGTTGGTGTCTCTGTTCTTGCACTTAAATACTTGAACTCAGGGTCAGAAACATTGCATAGATTTATAGATTATATGTTGCCTTTTCTGTTGCCAACAAAAACCACTTGGTTTTTGTCTAAAACCAAACATCTAGAAGCCTAAAAAACAACCCTATATCCTTTGTCACATAACTGGCTAATACTTAGCAGATTATACTTCAGATTATCAACCAATAGAACATGCTCAATAACAGGGTTAGAACCAACATTACCAAGACCAAGGATTTTCTTTTTTGACTTGTCACCAAAAGTTACATTACCTCGGTCCTTTTCAGTTAGGGATGAAAACATGGATAAGTCTCCTGTCATATGCCTTGAGCACCCACTATCCAAGATCCATTCATCCCTAGTATCCTGTCAATATGATCAAGCTTTAGGTACCCAAACTAACTTGGGTCCTTCAGGGTTAGGCTTGGTTCATTTCGGAACCCACACATACTTCACATTACTGTTTCTCTTCTTAAACCAACAGGTTCTAATACCATGACCAGCTTTACCACAGCAATAGCATGTAATATGAGATGCATTGAATCCATGATAGTTTCTCCTAGGTGGATACATGTTTGTCTTAGGTGCATATGGTTTTCCAGACCTAGTTCGAACAAATGGCACATACTGGTTTGGTTTGTTAAAAACCACACTGGAATCATTGGGTTTGTATGCCTTGTTAGGAGATTTGTGTCTACATTGCATTCTGGATCCTATCTTAGCATTCTTAGTAGTCTGATACTTTTTGTTAGCATGCACATGAGTAGTAACAGGCACATCAGATCCTTCCTTGACAAAATGCACAGAAGTGTTTGGTTTTTCAAAAACTACATGTGTAGCCCCTATTCCTTCTTTCTGCACAGAGTGTCTTTGTTGTCCTAACAATATATTTAGGTTTTCTGTTCCACTGGTGAATTTCTCAAGAGAATTTTTAAGATCTCTAACTTCCTCTTTTAGCTTACTATTTTCCATAACCAACAACTCACTATTAGCAACACTAGAAGCATTTAACTTTTCTAGTTCACTATGAGCAACTTTTTCAGCTTTCAGAGTTTCATATGACCTACAAACTTCAGTATGAGCAGTATCAAGCTTTTCATATGCATTTCTATGTGCATTAGCATCATATTCAAGTAAATCAATGCGTTTCTTATATGCTTTGTTCTTTTTAAGAACTTCCTTATATCTATCATGCAATTCAGCAAAAGCATCTTGTAATTCATCAAAAGTAAAGTCAGGTGAGTCATCTATCTCAGAATCTTCTTGAGCCATGAGACACAAGTTTGCATCCTCATCTGTCTCAAAATCACTTGAAGAATCCGAGTCATCCCAAGCAATGATGACCTTCTTCCCTTTGGTTTTTGAAGAATCATATATGTTCTTCTGTTGGTAAGGACACTCTGATTTGATGTGACCAGGGCGGTTGCAACCAAAGCATGTCAGGGAGTCCTTTGTAGGCTCATCAATCTTCACACCTTTAGGACTTCTTCCCTTGAGTTGCTTCTTCTTGAAGTATCTTACAAATCTCTTTATAAGGAGTGCAACATCTGAATCACTATCATCATTAGATTCTTTGGATTTTAAGGCCAGGTCCTTCTTCTATGGTTCCTTGGTTTCAAGCTTGGAACTATGCACTATAAGCTTGCCAATCAGCTCATCATAAGTGAGAGTGTTCAAGTTCTGAGCTTCTTCTATGGCAGTAACCTTGGGCTCCCACTCCTTAGGTAGAGACCTAAGTACTTTTGCAACCTTCTCTCTATGTGTGATAACCTTCCCAAGAGTTGTAAGGTTGTTGCAGATAATTGTGAAGCGAGTATCCATCTCCTGTTTGGTTTCACCAGAAACCATCTGGAACAGTTCATAGTCCCTCATGAGACGATTGAGCCTTCACTCCTTCACTTGGTTTGTGCCTTCATAAGTGACACATAGAAGCCTCCAGATCTCATAGGCAGTTCCACAAGATCTGACTCTTTGAAACTCACTCTCACTTATTCCACAAAGAAGGACATTCTTGGCTTGAGCATCAAGCTTAGCCTTTTTTAGCTCCTCTTCTGACCAGAACTGCATGTCCCTCAGTGGTCTGGCATAAGGATGTTGGACTATGTTCCACATCTCTAGATCTTTGCCTTCAAGGAATATCTTCATCCTGAACTTCCAGTAATCAAAGTTTGCACCATCGAAGTAGGGTGCTTTGTTGATGCTATTTCCCTCACAAGCCATGATCTTTGCCTCTGGATGTTACTACTTTGTACTGAGGACGTGGCTCCGCTACTAATTGTTAGCCCAGAAAGGCCTGAGAGGGGGGGTGAATCAGGCTACCCCTTAATCGTGGTTGGTTTCTGAAAAAACCAAATGGTTTCTTCGCAAACCACCCACCCGCAGAACAGACAGTGATCACAAGCAGAATTATAAGAGAGCAGAGGGAAGAGAGAATATGACACAGTGATTTTAGAGTGGTTCCTCCTCACCAGGTACTCCACTACCTAAAGGACCCTCCAATAGGATTTCAAACCCTCACTAACTTAGGCTTTTGCGAATTAGCCTCAACCTATTACAGAAACCAAGCTTTTGCAGGCTAAACTCTAACCATTACAAGTTTTTCCCAAGCTAAACTCTAACCTTTACAAGAAACAAGCTTTTGCAGGCTCAGCTCAAACCTTTACAAGTTTTTTCCAAGCTAAACTCTAACCTTTTCCCAAATCTAATCCTAGATTTGAGATCCCAGCAAAACTACACACTAGTCTTGCCTAAAACACTACCCTTTGAAACAACTTGTTGAACAAGAATAAACTCAAGTGTAAGCTCAACAAATAACTCAGGTGTAAGCACAATTGCAGACTTCAAAGCACTTTTCAAATTGGCTAGGATGCTTTCCAAGAAGCATTCCTCTTCCTTATATAGAGCTTGAGCAAGTGGGAGTAGGTAGGAAGACCTTCATCTAACGGCTCTAAAGTACTCTTCAGCTCTTCATCCAATGGCTATGTGGTACAAATCAGTCTTCAGAGTTGACTCCACAATGCACTAGCTGGTGTTGGGTTCATTTCAGGAAGTCCACTCTCTTTGCAGCTCAATTACTTGAAAATATTCCATTTTTAGCAATCCAGGACCATAAGTGTGGACCACAATTGATAATTGAGCTTGGAGGTGAGAGATAAGTGTTGTAGGTCTTCATCTCTGTCATGGACCAGTTTCTCTGCCCGTTGGAGTAGTTGGGGGTTGAGCATTAACGTTGTGAGGACCACCTGGACCACCAGCAACTTGCAGCAGGACCACTTCAGATGTTGACAGTAAAGTGTGGTTTCTTCCAGAAACCAAGTCTCGTGGTTTTTGTGTGGTTCTTGTAAGAAACCACGCTGCATGTTATTCAACACAAACATATGCAAACATCTAACCAAGTTTGTTAATTGTCAAAATCAATAGATAATTATTCATTAAATATGATTTGTCATTAATAATCCATATTAAACTCATGTTTAGGTCATCATGAGCTTGTTTGTAAAAAAGCTCGAAACTAAATGAGTCGAGCCCAAACTTGTTGAAACTCGACTCGTTAGCTCGTGAGCTTGGCTCATTTAGGTTCTCGTTTAAAGACTCGTGAGCTTGGCTTGTTTAGGCTGATTCAATCATGTTTTTTTCTTAAAAAAGGTTACAAATTAGATTCAATTAAATTGAAATTTGGATAATAAAGTAACTTAACTAGGTCATAATCAACAAATGAAGATTATTATTTGTTCAATTTTATTTCAATTTTTATTTTAAATTCTTAAAGTTGGAATAATGATTTAATTTTAATTTTATTGAATATAATAAATCCATCATCTTTTAAAAATAATTATTAATTAAAAACAATTTTTTTCATGATCTTGACTTGTAATTATTGGCTTGTATGTCAACTGACACTTTTATTTCTGAACTTCTTCTTTAACGATAATGTACTTTAACTTAATGTGTTTTCCACCTTTACAGGACACATCAGCTTTCAGAGAAGAAGATTGCTGCAACATTATTACAGTAAGTTTTCAGCGACTTGGCAATACAGTCGACAATTCCAAGCCCTGAAATAAAATTATGCAGCCATAATCCATAAATATAGCTTTATAAAAGCTATATAAATCTAGCCCCAAAAGTGGATATAACAATGACAATTTATGTCACATTCATTCAACGTATTGCTCTTTTATCTAAAATGAGCAAATAACAATTTATGAACTTCAACATGTCTAACAATCAGTGAGACTTAGATTTAAGTATCTAATCACTTTACTGTGATCAGACATCTTATATGTGAGTATTAAATCTTCATAATTTATGCATACTTTAGACATCTCATAATGAATGCACAAGAAATATTCTCCAACTTGTGAGGTTTCAATTCATTTTTTGAACATTAATTGAGACTAAAATCTCCCTTCTGAATTGAAACATCACTTGATGAACTTTTATTAATATATCTTGAACTTTTATAAAACTTTATTGATATACACATCATGAGACAAATTTAAATACTAATTGTTCTATTATGGAATATTTAAATTCTAATAACATAAAATGTCTCAAGTATATCATATATTCAAAAGTTCATAGATAAGGAATTCTTGGCTATAATTCATAAGTAAACCAAGATCATAATTAGCTAGCAAGATATTTTTAATACACATAAACAAAATTAATTTGCTCCCACTGATCTTTAGATATATACACCGATTAACAGTGCTTCATTAGAATCTAAAGAAGGTAATGAAATCATTAAACAAAAGATGTAATTACCATGGAGCTTTCTTAAATATGTATATCAACATGCATGTCATGTAATCTTTTCCTTCATTTGAGAAGCCCAAAGTCGGTTCATATAAACCTCTTCCTTTGAATGTCATTCAGAAAAGTATTTTGACATTTAGTTTGACCCCACATCATAATGAGCCACTATTGTTATAATGATTCTTAATAGTCCTTTTGGAAACAAAAAAAAAAGCCTCTTTGCAGGTAATGCCATCTTACTGAGTATAATACTAGACAACTGATTTGACCTTATATTTTTCGATATTGCCAATAAAGTCGTGTTTGATCTTAAAGACCCATAATACACAACTCTTTCACATAATTTTGGCAACTCTACTAAATTCCAAACTTAGTTGTATTCTTTTCATTTCAACTCATCTTTCATGACATTCAACCACATTTCAAAATCATTATGGCTTAAAATGAAACTAAACCTTCATTTATCTCAAGTCAAATTCAGACTGTTGTAAATAAATCATAAGATCATATAAAATCATAAATATTCTTGATTTACGAGATTATCTTAATATGATCTTTTATGATTTATTTACTAAGATTCAATTATTGCAGATTCGTTGATGACGATTATATCATTATGAGTAGGAAAATTTTGTTGTTCTAAATAAATTGTCAGATTGATCGACAATTACAGAAACAACAAATCTAATAAAAGTCATTTGTACATAGATATGTAACAAGACTTTATATTCTTTTAACTTTGAAAATTTTCCACTCCCACTAATGTCACCATTCTTAATGAAACTTGCATTCTCAGTTTCATTCATTCTGATCAAATGGTTAGAACAGTAAAACATATCACCCTTTGGATAACCAATAAAGATATTGGTTGATCATAAGTTCAGTATCTTTTCACATGGATTATAAATCTTCACTATCACCAAGCAACCTCATACATACAGGTGCTTTAGACTAGATTTCTTTACTTATCCAAAACTCAAAATGAGTCTTGGAATCGTCATAATAGAAACCTATTCAATAACCAAAATAGTAAGTTTCAAGATATACATCCATGATAATGAGGATTATAATAAATTACTCATTATGCTCATAACCATTTTCATAAGGGTACATTTCTTCTTTCAAAAACTAAATTTAGTTGCAATGTACCATCATTATGTATTAACATAATGTCATGCTTTTCTAAAAATCTTGCAAATAGACAAACAATTTGTCCAAATTTGTTATGCTTCTCATCATACTTATCATCTCTATCAGACTTAATATTTTCACCATTTTGTCTATTTGCTTTTCAACTTTATTGATAAATACATTTAAGTCATTTATCAATTGAGATTTTATATACAATAGACATACCAAAACATAATGTGAAAAGACATTGGTAAAGATGATAAAGATTATTAATAAAAATTGATACATCAAAAGATCACATGTCTTCATATATCCTCAAGAGCTAGGTGTTTGTGGCTAATTTTTCTTAAGCGTGTCTAGTTTGTTTTCTTAATACGAACTACACAATTGCCAAGATTAATAAAATCCAATTAATGAGATTTCATTATTTATTAATCTTTGCATTCTTTCCTTAGACATAAGTTTAAATCTTTATGCCACAAGTGAGTAAAATTTTCATCACCTAATTTACATTTCAAACAACCATTATGATGCAAATTTAATAAAATAACTATACACAAGGAACCAATATCCACTTTATGAAGGCCATCCAAAAGTACCAAAAATATTAAAATAATATTTTCTACAAGCTGAACACCCATTCTTAATGTTGGAAACATATAATATCAAATTTTGATAAATAAATCAAGATTTGAAAATAATAAGTAGATAATCAGTATTCAAAACACTTGATGGCGTCCAGTGTAAAAACATACAAAAGTTTTGATGACCTCTACCGGAGCATTATATTGGTATCCTATATAAACATAAAATTTTGCATCAAGTTCAAATGTAGATATTACATCCACATAATCCACTAGGAAACATAACGAGCTTTAATTAAATTGATTCAAAACATATTCAAGCATTGAGCTTATCTTTTCCGTTTTGAACCATGTCTTGTAATTAAAACAATCTACACAATAGTGTCTATCTTTCTTAATGACACTTATCGTTATTCGTTATTATGGATTTGAACAAATGATCCATTGATTTTCAATGATCCTTTATAGCTCTTTTCACCTTTCTTTCCTAGTTTTTCATTAGCTCTTGAGTAACATATGAGATCATTGTATGATTTCCTTGTTCTTAAGTCTCGCCTCTTTCTAAGCAAGTATGCTTTCAATTATGTCACACTCTATTTCTCTTTTGCTTTATAGAAAATAGAATGGACTACACTCAATAGGCAAGAAAAGATCAATAAATTGTACAAGGAAATAACCATTCATAATTATTCTCATACTATACAATCTTGCTGCTAAAATAGACATTCTGGAGATATAACTTAATATTACTCTTCATAATCATTCGCATAAACATAAAGCTTTGCATGTTCATCTTACCCTTGCTTTATGAAAAGTTTTTTTTTTAATGCTTTCGTTAGTACTGCTTTAATCAATAAGAGCAGTGGACTTACTGATTAAAGGTAATAAGTCTAGATTCCAAGAACTTAAATGAAGCTAGACTTGTCTCATAAATCGTCAAGCCCGTATAACTTAATAACAATTTAAGCTTGCGAATGAAGAGTAATTTAATATCGTAAATCTCACATAGATAGACAATCCATTATTTCAATCTACATACATTATGTATACATTGATATTTTCCTTTGGGAAATATACCAATACAACCAAAACCATAATTGATGCTTGAGTAGATTTAATATAATTGGTAAATTAATATATTTAATTAGACATGTATGTTATCTTTGGATATACAAAACATGACTAATAAATAAATTAATCGACCACCTTTTATGTTCATGATCATAAAATGATTAATCAACCTTTGGGTTGATTCTTAAATATTTTATGAAAATAAACTTGATTTTCCCATGATAAAATAGATCATCACCATCATGCCATCACATTAATCGCATCACATGCTCATGAGTAAATCAATTTTTTTTTTTAATTTTGATATCCATAAAGCATTCCAATTCGGCCACTTTGGTGACTAACAAATTGTATATAAAATAGATATCAAGTACTTACTTAATGTTTCTAATCTTAATATTGATATCTATAAAATATTCTAATTTGGCCACTTTGGTGACTAACAAATTATACATAAGTAGATATCAAATATCCATAAGGATGTTTATGTAAAAGAAACTATAAACAAGTTCAACAATATGAACTCAATTGCACAATCAACAAACAATAAGGATTAAACTGTAATCTGTATCGAGGGGCTTTAATGATACAATTTATAATATTTGGACTGAAGTGGAAAAAATACATAATTTTTCCAAAACCACTCTGTCGCACAAATTGATTGTGCTTGAACATAAACTGATTTTACAGGAACCTAGGAACCCCACAGTAACAACTCACAAAGTGTTTAATAGTACAAATAATCCTACAATACGCGTTTCCCATCATTATATTTTCATTAATGGTTTTATCGGCCAGGAAAACAGTGAGTTCAAGTCCCACAGTTTACCGGAAATGCAATTAAACAAACAGTTTCTTCATGGAGTTTGATAACGAAACTTCCAATAAGATTGGGTAAAACATAAAACCCAAACGATTAACAGCCTCTTATTCATACTTCCTTATAGTGGTGTTATTTTATTCTAGATCCATGCCAAAAATAAGACGCACAGTGCATCATAAAACTACGATCCATAAGGGCCTTTTTTTTTTTTAATCGACAAAACACAAAAGGAGCCAACTACTGTTGCATATATTTTCATTAGTTTTGATGAACAACGAAATCATTCTTTACAATCGGTCAAACGATTACTATAATTATTAATTTTGTGTTCTAAACTACAATCCATAACATATAAGAGGGGAGATAACTGATCTTGAACCATGCTCCGCTACCACATGTAGATAATTAACATGAACAATCATAATAATCAGGAATCAATAAATAATAATTTAATTCCCAATTCAAACATTAACATAATATCCATTAGATCTTAGAACTAACTATCTCCCACTAATAATATGAGTTTGAAGACATACCTAATAAATCGATTATGTTGTCTTCTAAATTCTGTTGTTCTCCTCTTGAGGAATAGATTTCTCTCTCTTGCCTCTGTCTTTCTTTCTAACGTTTGTCAGATGGTGTAACAGAACGTTAAGCGACTGGAGAGAGAGGACCTATTCCATAATATTGTATTTATACACCCCATCAAGTGTCTATTAGAAAACCCTAATAGTTGACCAATAGAATTTTGCCACGTCATTAAATAAAAGCTAATATTATATGGGCCACATAAAAGGAAATATTTTTACAGAAGTGACCACATACCTTACCAACTTGATTGTCGGTAAAAAAAAAAAGAAAGAAGAAAATGGTAAGGGATCTAATCATCACATGAGATTGAAGAGGGACAGTAGCATTGGAATATGTCAATGACTCATTAAAAGACTCGATGTGATCCCATGCATGCTAAAAAATAAAATTAAAGGAAATCAAAGGTTGGGCTGTGTTAGGCAAGAGAAGCGCCGAGAGTAGCCCACAAATCGGGGAGAAAACAAGCGAGGCCCAAGTGAGATCTATATGTAAGTATCCGGTTCATGCAATTGACAATCAAAAAGCACAAAATACAACATGTATGCGTAGCGGAAATACCGGATACACATGGAGGATCCATGTGAAGGGAGCTAAACCGAAAAAAAAAATTTCATACCTGTAACGGTTGAGGTCTTTCACCCAACTGTAGAACCAAATCAGCTAGAGCCAGACAAAAGCCTCGCCCATCTACGGTATCCACACGAACCGCTGTAACCGGTTGAAGAACATCTCACGATCTTCAACCCGAGCTCTCCCGAACTGGTGTGCTAGCAACAGAAAACGGGAGCTGTGTGGTGTTTAGTTTCTTCTTTCTTTCTCAAAGAATGAAGTGGATGGTATGTGTTTTTCCTCTCAATTTTCAGACCTCTCAAGACACTCTCAAGACTCTGAAAACTCTCTAAGACAAGTGAGGAAGAGGCTCAAGAGTAATCTGATTACTCTCCA
>JAKUCV010005725.1:197399-216221 GCA_028386065.3 Turnera subulata | reverse complement strand
CACGGTTTAGTGTAAAAGCTGCACTCAATAATGCATGTCCCCAAAACGAAGGAGGAAGGTCAGCTTGACTCATCATCGAACGAACCATGTCCAACAAGGTTCTATTCCTCCTTTCGGATACACCATTCCATTGAGGCGTACCCGGTGGAGTGAGCTGTGATACTATACCACACTCCTTTAGATGATCAAGGAATTCTCGGTCTAAGTATTCACCTCCTCGATCTGATCGAAGCATCTTAATACTTTTACCGAGTTGATTCTGTACTTCATTCTTGAATTCTTTGAACTTTTCAAAAGATTCTGACTTGTGTCTCATTAGATACACATAGCCATATCAACTGAAATCGTCAGTAAATGTAATGAAGTATGAAAAACCACCTCTAGCCTGTGTGGACATAGGTCCACATACATCACTATGTATAAGACCTAATAAGTCCGATGCTCTCTCACCCTTACCGGTAAAAGGAGCCTTTGTCATTTTGCCTAACAAACACGACTCACACGTCTCAAATGATTCATAATCAAATGAGTCTAAAAGTCCATCTTTATGGAGTTTAGATATACGAGTCTCGTTTATATGGCCTAAACGACAATGCCAAAGGTACGTTTTATTGGAATCATTCGTTCTAACCTTCTTCGTGTTAACGTTATAGATTGCAGTTTCTAGGTTTAGAACATACAAACTATTGCTCAAATACGCACCACCATAATATACATCATTGAAATAAATGGAACAACAATTGTCCTTTATTACAAATGAAAATACTTTCTTGTCAAGACAAGATACAGAAATCAGATTCCTGCTAATGGTTGGTACATAATAGCAATCGTCTAGTTACAAAACTAAACCACTCGGTAAGGATAGATAGTAAGTTCCTACGGCTAATGCAGCAACTCTTGCTCCATTTCCCACACGTAGGTCTATCTCACCCTTAGCCAATCTCCTACTCTTTCTTAGTTCCTGCACATTTACACAAATGTGAGAACCACATCCGGTATCTAATACCCATGATGCAGAGATAGAGATATTCGCTTCTATAACGAACATACCTGAAGTGGAAGTCTCACTTCCCTTCTTCTTCTTCAACTCTTGAAGATAAACCGGGCAGTTCCGTCTCCAATGGCCAGACTTCTTGCAATGGAAGCATTCGCCTTCCTTTGCAATACCACCTTTAGGTTTCAGCATTTGTGAAGAAGATGCACCAAACTTTTTGGTGGATTTCTTCATCTTAGCTTTACCCTTTCCTTTGCCACCTCCAAGCATCAATATGCTATTGGATTTACTTGCCTTCATTTGTTGCTCAGCTGTTCCCAACATGTTGAGCAACTCGGACAAGGACTTGTCAAGATGGTTCATATTGAAGTTCATGACAAATTGACCGTAGCTATCCGGCAACGATTGCAGGACTAGGTCAACAGCCAATTCCTTCTGCAAAGGAAACCCTAGACCCTCAAGGCTTTCGATGTATCCAATCATCTTAAGCACATGAGGTCTGACGGGAGATGATTCAGCCATTCTGCATTGGAACAATGCCTTAGAGGTCTCGTACCTCTCATGCCTTGCTTGCTCCTCAAAGAGCATCTTAAGGTGTTCGATCATATCGAACGCCCCCATGTTCTCGTGTTGCTTCTGAAGCTCAGATTCCATGTTAACAAGCATGAGGCATCCTATATCCAATGCATCATCTAGATGCTTCTTGTAAGCATCCCTTTCTGCCCTTGGTGCACTAGGCGCCGGTTCACTCGGAACGGGCCCTTCGAGGACATACAATTTCTTTTCTTGTTTGAGGACAATCCTCAAGTTACGATACCATTTCAGGAAGTTATTCCCGTTTAACTTTTCCTTCTCAAGGACCGATCGCAGTGACAATGTGCTAGTGTTTTGTGCCATGGAAACTCTACAACAATGATCAACTCACACAAATAAGAGTCATGCATACAAATACATTTAACAAGGAATTCTATTAAATGTGCTCCTACTACATAAATCAAGACAATTATATAAGTAGGCCAAGATCCATATTTCACTACAACATATGTCAGCTTTGGCTGATCGCATATATCAATAGTTATTTAGGTAGACAACTCTTGTCAATTACATCTCATGTAACTCTTGGATAGTTGAGTGAACAATACTTTGTCCATATCTATCTCATAGACATTACACAACCCTTGCCTCTAAGTCCTTAATCCTATTAAGATGACTTAGTTAAGTCCAAACCCACAATAAGCAGTCGAGATATTACAATTATCCACTCCCACCTTGCTTTGGCAAAACCTACCTAGTGTTGATCTAAGCAATGATGAGTGCTTATCATGGAAGGCAACTAAAAACTTAATATTTAAATCAACATATAATTCCAACACATCACATGCTTGTTCTTGATAAATCATACATTGATGTCATGTAAATTTGGAAATCAAAATACATGTGAATATCGATGTCTTACTTGAACATTGAAGTTTTGAGAATCTGATTCTCCCAACTACTTGGCAGCACTTTGTATTTCGGCCATATCCAGAGCTGTAGAGCTCAAATTTTTGCAAACTTGGTGTCCCTGGAAAGCTAAGAAGTAGGGCTACAACTTTGCTGTTCAAGCCAGACACCAATTCGGCCTCCTTCTACCTCGAATTTGCAGTTGAAGTTACTGGGTTCCACAACATCGATGTTGAACCCTTCAACATCGATGTTTGGAGTTTGCGAATCTGCAAAACATCGCTGTTGACACTCAAACATCGATGTTGGAGGTTGCCGAACCCTCAAAACATCGATGTTGAACCCTCAAAACATCGATGTTGGAGGTTGCTGAACCCTCAAAACATCGATGTTGACCATCAAACATCGATGTTAGAGGTTTCCGAGTGCATAGAACATCGATGTTAACACTTAAACATCGATGTTTTGACCTCTCGGTCGACAATCGACCTAAGAGAACATCGATGTTGAAGCTTAAACATCGATCTTGTAGGTATCATATACCTTTCAAGCACCCTTGTCGAACTCATTCGACTTTCTACCAATAACATCTTGATTGATATCACATACCAATCAAGTTCTTGTTGTCAAAACACTTTTGACAAATCAACCTCAACAACATATATATCACATATACACAATTGAATACAATATAACATGATCATGCTTTATCACATAGAACATATCATGTATATATACTAAAAACATATCAAACATATGCATATATAAATTCAGCATATCACACATATGCAAGCATATCTCATATACTAAAAAGAATTCCAGCATATCACATATACCTAAACAAGTTCAAGCTACATCACATGTAACATATGAACATGAATTCTGTTTAGAGCTTCACAAGTAGCTCCGCTACCACTGTAAGTATCTGGTTCATGCAATTGACAATCAAAAAGCACAAAATACAACATGTATGCGCAGCGGAAATACCGGATACACATGGAGGATCCATGTGAAGGGAGCTAAACCGAAAAACAATTTTTCATACCTATAACGGTTGAGGTCTTTCACCCAACTGCAGAACCGAATCAGCTAGAGCCATACAAAAGCCTCGCCCCTCTACGGTATCCACACGAACCGCTGTAACCGGTTGAAGAACGTCTCACGATCTTCAACCCGAGCTCTCCCGAACTGGTGTGCTAGCAATAGAAAACAATACTAATCAACCCATATGTAGAATTCATATCACATATGCAATTCTCAACATACACTAGTCTTAATTTATTATTACAACCCATCCATAATAATAATCGACTAGGGACAATTTAAGAATATGAAATATTCTAGGGTTATAAGTATGTGCAAGCGTTTATCTCATAAACGATACTTATTGGAATAACCGTAATGCGTATACATGACTACAAATAATCATCCATGATTGGCTTTTGGGCATATTACACTAACACTATACTCGTGGGTTTGAATACCACAAAGTAATCCAAAACCTTAAGGCATTTAGTACATGAGTCCATTTTACTTACTTGGTCTCTTTTCATCCGATGTGGGACAATTACTCATACTTGAACACCCAACAATCTCCCCCTCAAGTGTGAGTTTCTTCCACATTGGGCTTAGGCATACTCCCCCTACAACGGAAGCATCTTCTGCGACATCCTCAAGAGTCCGCTCCACAACACCAAGCCGGTGTTTAAAGGAGCACGCGCCTGCCAATCTCTTTGGTTTTCAAGAGTCACGCCTTACAACTCCACACCTGGGCCTAAATCTGGAGTCTCGAGCTCGCTCCACGTGGGGGTAGCAACCACGGGGCAAACCATGTCACGTTTCAATATCGATCACAGCCAAACCTTCGGCTCGCTACCACTTGTTAACAAGTAAAGCGCTGGGAGTAGCCCACAAATCAGAGGGAAAACAAGAAGGCCTAAGAGATCCACACTCGTGGGTTTGGACACCACAAAGTAACCCAAAACCTTAAGGCATTGGGTACATGGGTTCATTTTACTCACTTGGTCTCTTTTCATCTGATGTGGGACAATTACTCATACTTGAACACCTAACAATCTCCCCTTCAAGTGTGAGTTTCTTCCACATTGGGCTTAGGCATATTCCCCTACAACGGAAGCTTCTTCTGCGACATCCTTAAGAGCCCGCTCCACAACACCAAGCTCGTGTTCAAAGGAACACGCGCCTGCCAATCTCTTTGGTTTTCAAGAGTCATGCCTTACAAAGAGTCATGCCTTACAACTCCAGACTTAGGCTGTAACAACTATGGTTGTAGTTGTATTAAGATTGCCTTTAGGGTTCAACAAAAAAAATAAATAAAGGAAATGAATCGTTTTTAAGGTTGAAAGTCTCAAATTATCATCATCTCTTAGTAGGAGCTGGTCGTGCTTTATTTATTTGGACAACAAAACCAAAAATGGCAGTGTATTATTTTTTTATGTGACTTTGCCTTGGCTAGCTTGAACTGAGAAAAGGAAAGGTGGGCATAATTTTTTTTTGCAAGGAAATCATTATATTTTCATGGCCCATTCATTCATAAGAGCTGTTTGGATTTCGGAGTCTTCTAAAAAATAAAAAATAAAAAATAAAAAGAATCCATGAAAATTATCAGCCCAACCAAACACCCCATTAAAAAAAATAAAAATAAAAAGTCTAAAATCCTGGCGGGAAAGTGAACTCCCCTTCCAATCCCGCGGGAAAATAATAAGGTTCGGTTATTTTCCCTCTCCTTTACACACTTTCTCTCTATAAACAACAAAATCATAAAAAAAATTGGTGAAACAATTATGGGTCATCGAAGAGGCGACATAGTATGGGCGAGAGTAACGTACCCGCATAAATGGTGGCCCGCCCTCATCCACCGCACCCACGACCTCGGCGTCACCGTCACCTTCTTCAACCTCCACAAGCCCCGCCACTTGCCGGAATCGGAAGTCTGTTCTTTCGCAGACAACTTCGGGTCACTGGCAGAGACCGTCAAGTGCGGTATCGGGCGGGCGCTGTTGGATATCGCGGTGGGTTTGCTGGGACGACGCGTCGTTAGGGGCCTGAAATGCCCGTGTCAATACCCGGAAGCGGCGGGTTCTCTGGAAGAAAGGGAAGGGAAGAGGGGAATGGGTTTGTTTGATGGGAATGAAGCTCTGGGTTTTGTTCTTCGAGTGGCGGTTTCGCCTCTTGTGGATGATTCCCAATTTGTTGCTGCGGTGTTGGTTGTTAATCAACTTCGTGTTTTTCGCGGGTTTTTGGTGGCCCAGACCCAGCGGAAGATGTTGGTCTCAGGTTTGTTTGAAAGACTTCTGATAATTTTCCCCTTCTTTTGGGTTTGTTTATAATTACCCGTGATTTATGAGTTAGTTAAGGATTAAATTGCTGCTAGTTTGTTAATCATTTGGTTAATTGGTTTATGAGACCTGGAATAAGGGCTTGGATAAGTTTGGGTTCAATGGAGTGAAGGCTTACCCTTTATTTGGTGTTAAATTTCAGTTCATTTGCTTCTTTCCTGGGTGTAACTCGACAATATAAGCCTAGAAACAGCTTCTGTTCTGTTCTGTTTACTGTACTGATGTTGATAGTGATTTCGGTTTAATTAGTTGTGGATCAGATGTTTTCTTCTTGCCGGACCTTGAGCTTCCAAAGTATTAGAAAACATGAGCAAAAAAGAATTGCTTACATTAATGTTTTGGTTCACAGCACCAGTAACCGTGCTACTCATATTGTTGCATTTTTTTGTGAACTTAGTATGCGCACTTGTGGTTTAAATGAACTTTTACTGTTGAAGTTAAAGAAAGTTTTGTCCAGTTACTTGATCTTAGACCCTATCTCAAGGATCACGCCTTGATAGTACTTGCTACTGGCAATTTGTTTTACGAAATCTTTTGTATACTTAAAAATTGCAAGTTCCCTATATTACTTTCTGAAGCTTGTTCAGAGTTGAAATTATGTTTGCCTTTTAATATTATAGTTGCATCGGCAGATAAACAATCAGACAATTCAGAGCAGCAAAGAAAAACATCGCAGCAGGATCAACCTAAACAATCAGACAGTCTTTTCCCCCTTGTACCTTACTCAGAGAACAAGTTAAAGCGGCAGCACCATCAACAAACTGATTTCGATTTTCTTCCAAAGTTGCAAAAGATCATGCCCCTCTTTTCCTTCAGTAAAGCATATGCTTTTCTTCAGAAAAGCAAACATGGATACAAAAACTCTATGTCTGAGGCTTTAATCTCTGGGCTTCCTTTCCGAGATGTTACTTTGAATGTTTGCAACACAGCGCCCGGTGCACTCTTGCCTGGAGTTGATTCTCGTCTACAGACAAATAGGTCCATATTTGAGGCAAATAAGCCTGTGACTTCATGCTCAGGAACTCATTCAAAGGTAGAAATCCAAAGCCAAGGTTCCCTGAGAGCTGAATGGCTGGAAACTATGTCATGGTCACGGCATCGAATACCAGATACGTTTAAAGTCCTCTTAAATTGCACAACCCTTGGTAGTAATACTTTTCATGTCAGCCTGTCTAAAGAGGGTGAAGAGAGCATTGATGCCACAGAAAAGAATGAGACCTGCATACCTCCGATCCAGATGCAAGGAATCGGAGCATGTTTATATGCTGCAAAAAACAGTACTGCAGCAGATCACAGAAAAGACATAACTGACGGCAGAAAATATTGCACATTAACTCTTCTGCAACGTTGTACTTCTCAAGTGGTGCCTAATTGTGGTAGGAAAGCTCACTCTAACAATGGTAATGCTGGTGCAGCTACCAACAATTGTTTGCTTCCTCATGCAACCACAGATCTCCCAACAAGTATTAACAGAAGAGACGATGCAACACCTTGTGGTACCAACAAAGGAATGGGCGTGGATCACAAGGGGCGCCAACAGTCAGGTGGTGATATGTCACTCAAGCCACTAATAGCTCGCCAACCATTCCTTGATGCCTCTGCCAAATGTAAGACTCTCCACATGAAGTTTCCTAAGGGTTTTATTATTCCATCCAAGAACGAATTGATAAAGAAATTTAACAGATTTGGCATAGTAGACACGGTGAGAACCAAAATCTTTTCATGGGTGAGCTCTGCCCGGGTGGTATTCCTGCATGAACTCGACGCAGTGGTTGCTTATCAATATGTGAAGAAGAAAAATGTACTCGGCGCATCAAAGATCCTGTTCTGGCTTGACCAGCATGAGCACAAGAGAAGAGGATCCATGTCTCTGTCATCTGCTGGGAATTTAAGATCATGTCTCAAAAATTCGAACCATCGCAGGAAAGAGGATAAGGAACGCTCCCAGAGAGTGCGATTTACGGTGGAAACCTAGACCCGTGTCACTGTGTGTATAGAAGGTGAAAAGTTTACTTAAATCCGCAAGGATGCTTGCTGCACTAAGACAACTTCCTGTTTAATTTGTGTATACTCACGAGTACTGCATTTTGAGTCTAATGATTTTATTCTTATCCATTAATTTTCTATAGCATATGAGCCTGATTTACTCGGGAAAATACAAATGTAAGGCGCTTAAAACACATTTATCTGCAATATCAAAGATGATCTCAGAAATTCCCTAGTTCTTTCTTAAATTTGTTTTTTCGTGGTCCTCTTAATCTATCCTCTTCCTGCATTGTTTCTACTAATGCACCCACATGATCTGCCCAATTCAAAAGAGGAGGTAATGTGCATAAACCTTGTGAAAGTCTAATTCAAAAGGGAATATAAGACATAATTGATGCAAAGTCAAGATAAAAACGAAGCCAATAGATGCATAGATTTTTTTTAAGTCCAATCCATGCGACTTTCAGCCTTGCTATTGTTTAGATACTCTATACCTATTGCATCTCTCAGGAGTCTAAGACAAACAATGCTTTAAACTAGTTCAAAACTAACTTTGGTTCCAAAGATAAAAATTCTCGATAGAGAAAAGAAGCAAATATATAAGATGGCCGCAATGAGGTAATAAAATCTTTTGTAGAGGTTTAAATTGAAAATCCTCAAGGAGAAGATAATCCTCCGGAAGGGCTTCTTGACATAAACTGTAACGTTTCAAAAGTAACTCAGGTACCTGAAATAAGTCAAAAGGATGAGACCTTAATCAACTATATTATGTCAGGAACAAGATGGAACCAACGTGAAATAACCATTGACGGAATTTTTTCAAATAATATATCGCTAAATATTATAGAAAGAAATGAGGATCATGAGCCTAAATCAATTGATGCGTAGAAATGATTGGCCAAAATGGAGAGGTTGAGTTAGACTCGCTTGTGAAGCGAGAAGTTTTTGGGCCTGTAGTCCCTACACTTGACTGTGTAAAACTAGTATAACGGGTATTTGTGCGAATAGAAAATGTAATAGTGAGGCATAAAGTACGACTAGCCGGACAATGTTTTACTCCATAACCTGGTATTGATTATGAGGAAACATACTCCCATGTGGTGGATGGAATAACTTTTCGGTATTTGATAAGTTGGTCAGTACATGAAAACTAGAAATGCATCAAATGGATGTTGTTACAGCTTATCTTTGTGGATCCGTAAGTCATGATGTATGCATGAGAATCTCTAAAGGATTCAAGTTGCCTGAAGCGACTAATTCCCATGATATATACTCAACTAAACTAAATTAATCTTAACATGGTTTGAACCAATTTGAATTTGTGTAATATAATCATTCTTATATATATGCTCTATGTGTTTTATTTAACTAGTTGTATGAATTGATTATTATTGTTATTTATGTTGATGATTTAGATACTGTTGTATTTTTTTAATTTTTTTATTTGTGATTTCAATATTATTAAAACTCCTCAAGAAGTTTCCAAAGACGTGCTATGTTTAAAGAAAGAGTTTCAGATGAAAAACTTCAGAAAGATTGCTTTGATCTTGAACTACCATATTGTAGTGCAATTTCTCTTGCTAGTAACACAAAAGTCTGAAAATTTTGCCATAAACTTATTAGCAAGATATAACTTTGCTATAACATGTCTACATTGGAATATATTGAAATATATAAATATATATTCCATTATCTTTGGGGTATAATGTACATGGAATTATTTTAACCTTGTGAGTCCATAGAGAATAAAATCGGTTATGCCAATGTTATTAAACTCGGACCGAAAGTTGTCCAGATCGGTCCATCGGGTCGCGGTTTCCCGGGCTAAAAGTGGTCAAATCCCAGTTCAACCGGAAATTTACAAAGAAACTTTTGACCCCAGAGAACCAAATAGGTCCTGGTCAACCAGGTTCAACCGGTCGGGCCGGTTCGAATTTAGCAACATTGGGTTATGCAGATGTAGCTCATTTATTTGATCCACATAACGCATAGACGGATACACTACTTCTTTATACTTGGAAGAACTACTATATCATGGGGATCTACAAAGCAAAATATTTTTGCTACTTTTTCATGTAATGCAAGAATTGTGGCCATACATGAAGCCAGTGGATAATGTATTTGGCTCTGATCGAAGAGGCAACGTGTTCGAGATTCATGCGGATTAGATAATGAGAAGAATATTCCAACAATAATTTATGAAGATAATGCTGCATGCATTGCCCAATTGAAGGAATGATACATCAAAGGCGATTGGACAAAGTATATATCACCAAAGTTTTTATTCACCCATGATCTTCAAGAGAAAGGTAATATTTGTGTTCAATAGGTTCGGTCAAGTGACTACCTAATAGAATTATTTACAAAATCAATTGCTACTTCAACTTTTGAAAAAAAAAAATTTATACTAGAAGAGTATCCTACTCGACTACCGGACTAATCTCTCTCCGTGGCTCGATGCGTCACCCTTGTGAGGTGGGACCACTACAAATAGCACAATTTCCATACACCCGCTTCCACCAGGACTCGAAACTTAGACGTATGGTTTAAGGGGAATGGAGCACGCTTTACCACTGCAACCACTGCTAATTGGTAACTTTTGAAAAGTTGATAAAGAGGATTGGTTTACGTCGACTTCGAGATATAAATGGATGCCAAAACAAGAGGGAGTAGAATACACACTGCACTCTTTTTTCCTTCACCAAGTTTTTATCCCACTAGGGTTTTCTTGGAAAGGTTTTTAACGCTACAATTCTTCCCAAGCAAGTATTCTATCTAAGGTGCAATGACATTCAAGGAGGAGTGTTATAAATAAATTATGTGAATGTCATTTTTCTAGGCCCAAAACTAGCTAAGAAGGGGGGTGGGGGGGAGGGGGAAAGGGAGGTTGAATTAGCTAATTAGAGAAGAACAGTAGATTTCGTAACTCTTTTCTCACCAACCTGCAGCTAAGACAAGGTTGTATTTTGTAAATGAAATCGCACCAAAATCCGGAGAAGTAAGGAATGATCAAGTGCGAAAATGTAAAGCAATCCACACAAAAGAGACAATACAAAGATTTAGAGTGGTTCCCCCTAAATCCTATTGGTACATTCACTACTCAAGGCTCCCCTTGAGATTTCAAAAATTCACTATGTGACTTCTTCCAAGGTGAAGTCCAACCTCTTACAACCAAGCTTTTTCAAAGCACCAAGCTCAAACCTTTACAAGAATTTTTCCAAGGCTCACTCTCTAACCTAGGCTTTTACAAAGGCTAAACCAATCCTACTCAAGAGTTTTCCAAGACTCACTCTCTAACCTACACTACACTCTCTAATGCATAGTTTGCTTAAAAAGGAATCAAGATAACATCTCTTTACTTCATATGTTGGTGGATTAGAGGAGGGATTAACAACCTCTCTAGAACCTTCCCACCAATCCTACATGACACAACTCATCTTCTTTAATAAACCATCAAGTTGCTTTGTGCTTTGAATTTTTGGTAGAGACAAACCAACCTTCACAAGCCAACATCCCAAGCCTACTCTTCTTATCTCCAGGCACTTGTTTTCTATTTGACAAAGGAAAAAATACAAAATGGAGAGAAAGGAAGACAAAAGTCATGGCTTGTATCTTTCAAATGTACCATTGTAAAAAAAAAAAAACAAAAAGTGCTAAAAAGGAAAGGGGCAGATTTGTTTAAATGAGTGGACCAAACTTTTTAGCGCTTACGAAAAGAGAGCACGCTTAGGACATAGTTTTAAGAAGAGGAGAGACAATTGATGGGCTTGTCCATTAAATAATTCAGAGCCCATGGATGATTGATAAGCCGAATAAAAGCTTAGCTTAAGAAAACAAATTAAAGGTTATAAGCACATAGGGGTGCTGGAAAGAAAACAAATTTTTAGTTCACACAATGAAACACAACGCAATCATCATAGTTGTTTTGACATAATCCAAAAAAACTTAAACATGCACAACTTAATTGCGCATGAACCAACATATAATTATTTCTTAACTACCAAAAAATTTAAAAATTTTAAGTTTATTGGAAATTATAATAATGAAAAAAGTGATAAAAAATTATTAGTAATCAAACTTAAATTTGAAAAAAGTTTACTTATATACTAAATTAAAATCAAACCTAAACTAAAAGATAAAAGTATAAATTCACTTTGATATAATCACATTGTAAGATGTTATCGTACATAGATATAATTATATTGTTTTCTATGAAAAAGGTAAAATTATTTTTTAAAAAATAGAGACTTCATGAAATAAATTCATATTTTATTCTTTATCATGTATTTTTATATTCTATCTTCTGTCATTTTTTGTCCTTTATCTTTAACAATAAATGGTTAATTTTCGTTAATAATTTTTTTATTTATTGAAAAAAAATTATTTAATGTAAAATTAATCACAAAAAGTAACAAATAATATAATTAAATAATATTAAATAATAATCTGAATATAATATAATTATTTATATACACTTTAATATAATAATTTTGTCAATAAAAGTATTCTAAATTATATGAACAAATTTTATAAATAAACTTCTTTATTTAAGGATAAAACATCAAGTGTAAGAAATCAGGAATATAAATTTTGAAGATAAAAAATGCTAAGTAAAAAGGATATATTCAAAAATACTGATGAATTATTAACATTGAAATTTTCAGGACCCACACTTATAAAATAATACAATGCTAGACTTACTCTTACTTCTGGTGTATAGAAATCTGTGTTACTTGGGTGGGATTTTGCCAAATGCGTTTTATATATGTATAGATAGACATACATATAAATAGGCAAGCAGAATAGAACCAAAATTAAAGTTTACTGCATCCTGTGACCCAACACATAATTCGCGGAATTGTCATAAATGAGAAATGTTGGGTTTGGTTTCTCATCAACCCATGTCCAGTTACACTATTGGTACAGCAAACTCTTAAACAAAAACAAGATCCTCCTATACATGCTAGGCCAACAATTTGCTTTGTTCTACAAAGTACCTTCAAGATATCAAATCCGGACCTGCAAAAAATTTTCCAGGCAAAGGACCTCTTTGGAGGTGAAAGGCCGGATCTTTAGAAAGCTATCCTACCTAGCTCACCATATTAGCAAAAGTGAACCCATCTTGGCTATAACCCTGGTAACTGTTGCAAGGGAAACAAGCTCCCAAAATGGCATAGCCTTAGCCTTTCTACACACCCGGTGCTGCATTGGAAAGAAAACTGGTAAGAAATGAGAAACAAAGACCAAAGAGTAAGTTTTGAGAGATACCCAACATAAAGTGATGGCCAGAAATCCGGGGAGAAAAAAGGAAGATGAAGAGGATGAGAAGTAACAGAGAGCTATGAAGATATGGTTCACCATTAATTAACAATAGAATCACCTAGCTATTTAACTACTGCTAACAAACCTAACAAGCTGAACAGTAATTTGAAGAAAATGTTTTGACATAAATCACAATGTCTGTTGAACTTCAAAGCTTTCGCAGAGTCCCATCAAAAAGCACCATGAATATCTTAATACAGTAGCCAACCAAAAAACTGAATACAGCAATAGTACAAGATACAAATTTGAAATTTGAATCAGCTCATAGAAGAAAAAAGGAATGGCTGATATCGAAAATGGTTTGCTGCTTTTACCAAAACTTCTGTGAAACTATGGAAGGCAAGTACAAGCAAATTAAACTCTGCATGCAAGAACGGACCAGAAATCACCAAAAATTCTGTCACAACAATTGACATGACTTCGAAATCTGCCGGGTAAAAAGATGATTGCTTACAATTTCCAGTTGTGACAAGGATTAAAGGCACTCAGGGCTGGCGACTTATTGTCAAAATTCTTTTGGTCACAGTATTTTAGTTATTACTTTCCACTTATCAATCTTAGCAGTAACGAATCATTCTATGAGTCAACTGATGTTCAGGAAGTAGCTATATACGTGATTTATCTTGTTATCAAGTCAAAAAGTGGTGACTTCCCAAAGGAACAGAAACTATATAACCAATACATGATAGGGGAAGACACTACAGCACCAGAACCATACAATCAATGTGCCAGACGAGTGAAAGGAAAGGAAATGTGAAACACAATTCATTGGGCCATAAGATAGGGCTTTTACAAATTCTAGAAGACAACTTTTCACATGCATTTAAGTGAAAGAACTAGAGATTGCTTCCTTATCCCAAAGCACTAAGATTTGTGAATACTTATTGGTAAGAAAAATATCTCTCATCACAAATAAAGCTGCTGTATGCCACATTTCGAAGCAGTATTTACACTGCTCGAACTTTGGGCATGTCCAATATTGGCATTTTGGTGTCTGACGCACCAATCCTCAGTTCCAAACATCTGCCTTCCCCGACAGGGGCTCTAGACTAGAAGTTAAGAGTGCAAAAGTGCATATCAAGAATCTGTTTCACACAAAACAAACTTAAAAATACTGTAGCAACATCCTTGCTAATACTTAATTGAAGCTACATTCATCTCTACTAACACTGCCTGCAATTTTTAGAATGCAGCAAAAACTCATTTCTGCAGCACACATAAAACAAGTGAATTCTAATTGATATGAAGGCCAACTACAGATCTAAATTAGAGTTGGGCATTGCAAATGCAAATTACAGAGATCCAACTTTAGATCATCCATGCAAATATAAGTCATAAGCTTACAAAAAAATTCTCACTAGTCAATAAGTAAGTAGAACACAAACACATAGCATATTCATAAAAAGAATCTATTACGAAGTCAGCAGAGAAAGGCTTCATCACAGCTTAAAACAAACAGATGAAGTATCTTAAAGTCTTTTAAATTCATCAGCAGACCGGAATTAGGAATAGGGATTGACTTAGAAGTGAGGAGAGGACTATAGATTATTCTAAAAGAAACTGGCAACAAAGTGCATTAAAACATGAAAACAGCAAAAGACTGAGCACAGACAAAAGGAATGAACTTAATTGGCAAGATTTGGTTTCGATCCAACAGTCACTATCAGATAGAACAGATATTTTCCTTTATATGTTTTGATGTTTATAAATGGGATCCATGACTTATCTTCATCTTCCAATGCCTACAGGCAGGTGGTTCTATGCTTTTTCACTATACACTCCTAATCACGATAAAACTTTTTAATGTTTTCAAAGAAATTGGTGGTTAAGGAAACAGTAAGAATCAATCCTACAAATTGTTAAAAAAAAAAAAAAAAGGAATGACCAGGATAAGATAAGCTTAGCCCTTAAACAAAGCTTGAGCCCAGCAGTAATATTATGTTTCTACCTTCATCAATTACGTTACTAGGAAAATAAAATATGGGAAAACCTCTAGGAGAAAACAATCCGCAATAAAAACAGAGAATGGTTCAAATTCAAAAAAAAAATAAATACAGCACACCACTGTCTGACTAATCAGATAAATCTAGTCAATCAGTTTGCCTTTGGTGAAACTGCGCATGTTTTATAACACTTTAAAGTATGATAACGCAATGTGCAGAAATTGACAAATGGATGCACCACATGCATTGAAGATTTACGGAAAATGAAGCAACTGCTTAACAAACAGCCGAAAGTTGCAACAAAAGCAGGGGCAAACCTTTTTAGCCATGACCACTATTGCAGCAAAAACAAGTGCACATGTATTCATGCCTTACTCTTCAACCAAAATAACCCCGACAACGTGGTGCTCCACATAGGCATTTCTTCTTCCTCTGTGGTGGGGTGCCATGAACATCATCAATGCGGGAAATCCCATAATCATATGTCAATTCTGTCATAGGTGGAATATGTCTCATTGCATAAAACCCAATACGAAGAAAGTTTTCACCGCCGTGTTCAGAGATAATTGGCTGCCAGAAAACATTTGGATAACAACTATGATTCATAAATCGAGCTACATTTCCAGCAGTTTTGGCACTTATGACCAAGGGAGATGGGATATTGTATTCCTCACTAATTTCAATAGAGCTGTCCTCCTCCACTAAACCAGGTTCATAATTCCACTTGAATGGTTCGTAAACACGTGTTGTGTCAAACACATAGTCATCGTTTTCACCTTCTTCGAAACTCCTAACTTTATCCACCACTTCACCAGCATATTCACAGATAAAAGTACCAGCCCGAATAGGATCCCATGAACGCAGAGCCCACCCTCTGTCTTTTGTTTTGAACACCTCTAAACGTACTTTTAAGCCAGTTTGAGACACCCGGTTTTTGCAGTTAGGAGAACAGGAACATGAGGGACCGCATTCATAAACTAATGGCTGCCGGCACACTAAAATCCCATTGGACGTATATGGAAAGTTACCATCATTTTTCCTGATACAGGAGCAATTGAGATTGCCAGGTTTGCATGCATTGCTGCAATTGCAGCCATCTGAAGGGTGTGTTAATTTGAATGATTTAGAGTACTTGGCAGTGGGGATATATGTGAAGTAAGCAGGCCCTCTCTCTTCATCAAAATCATTTACCAAGCAAACAGGCTGACTTTCAGCCCCTGAAGTAAGGTCCGGTAGAATCAGTCCACGCCTAGAGGAGATACCTTCTTTCCATCTCTCTACTGACTTCCAAACATCAAAAGCAGAAGGCTGGCCTGGTAGCCGCACAAACTTATACTTGAATGTATTGCAGCCTGATTTTGCTCTCTCCACCCATGCCTCCTGGATTGTGTAAAGCCCATCATAAACGTAGACCTTCCCGGTCTGGCTCATGGGGTCCTTCATACCCCTAATGACTCTCACTTCATTGCCTCTACGAGAGCTCCTATCCAACGCAAGGTTACCCCTCTCAAGTTTCTGGTCAGATGCTTGTTTATCTTTTCCAATACTCCCTCCATGTCCACTGTATACCAAAACGTCCTTATCCTCGGTAGCATCATCATAGCCACCAGATGAGACAATGCTTACAGCCAGTGGTTCGTCCTCAGCGTCACCCTTTACAGTCATGTAATCAATCCCAGCCATGGAAGGAGCATGCAATCCCAACAAGCACAACTCCATGCGGAAGTAGAAAATGTCCCCAATTTCAACCCCAGGAACCGCTCCAATTCTCTTCCTCATATTAGTCCTCACTCCTTTGGTCATTAGAATATTTCCTGCTTTCAAATCTGGGCGCCTAATAGCTCCGGATGGTGATTCCTTAGCATCTTCCAACTGGCTAAGCCTCCTCCTAAGGGCATCAAACCTCATTTCTATACTATTAACCACTTCCCTATTACCATCATCCCTCTCGGACAGACTAACCCCGACAACAAAATTATTCTCATCAACAGACAGTGTAAAATCCAGGTCCTGATTCTTCCTCCCTCTGCTCTGCTGCTGGGAAGGCCTAGGCTTTCGAGGCCTAGAGCGCTTTTGACCATCCACTGACTCGCCTCCTCCATCCACCACACCCAAATCACTCTCCCCATTCGACATTGGAGCCCGAAATGAACGGAGCGGAGCTGCGGGAGTGTGGAATGTGGTCTGCCTGTTAAGATCTGGAGCAGGATTGGGAGCAACAGGCCCACTAAAGGGATAAAATGGTGAAACCCCAGATGGGAAGGGGCCCATGGGAGGAGCACACACAAAGGGTGGAGCTTCAGAGTTGGAAGGGAACACCGGGACCAAAGTCCGCAGTGGCTTCACATCAAGAACCCTTGATTTGTCAATACCAGAAGCTGAAGGAACCGAATTGAAACCCGACCCACTCTCCATAACCATTCACCAAATACAACCCCCAAGAGCAAATAAGCCTAGAGAAAATTTTTTATTAAAAAAAAAAAAAGCCCTAGCCAAAAGCAATGGGGTTGGTAATTAATCTTCTTCCACCCCTGCACGAAGCAGATTGGAAATGAGGTCTTGAAAAAACGAAAAGATTGAAACTTTAGCACAAACAGAGAGAAAAGAATAAATCTTTCGAGTTATTGAGACATGCAAAGCTGAAGATAGCTTACCTCTCCTGAATCTGTTAATTGTTCAGTTGATGCTCTATCGAGAGAGAGAGAGAGGGAACGGCGAAAAACAAAAATGCGGTACTGAAGATTAAAAAGACATAATAAAGTAAGCAAAGACAGTAAAGTGTAGTTAAACTTAGAACTTAAAAGGTTGTCGTGTAATTTTGATGTTATCGTTGGATGCGGTAAAAAAAAGGTGGAATATAAAAAGACAGGCCTCAACAAAAGAACCAATGTTATAAATAACATGTTAATAAAGAAAAATTCATGGTGAAGATGTGAAGAAGAAAGGAGAAGCAGGAGGAAGAGGATGAAGTTGGGAAGAGAGTTTCGGTTTTTCATATATCACATATCTTTATCTTACACAATATATATATATAATAATAGAGTGTATACTGTATGTATACATAATACAAATAGTATTCATACTATATAAATATATATTTTATAACACTCCCCCTTGAATGCTGTTTGTATTTTGGGTAGAATACGCTTTTTAGAGAAAACTGCCTCGTTAAAAACCTTACCAAGAAAAACCCAGTGGGATAAAAACTTGGTGAAGGAAAAAAGAGTGCAGTGCGTATTCTTCTCCCCCTCATTTTGGCCTCCATTGATCGCTTGATGTTCCCCCTCATTTTGGCCTCCATAGATTTCCTGATATCGATGCATGTCGATCGTTCTTGTCAGCTTCTGGTGATGTGTATTTTGTCTGATTGCTTTTGGTACATCTTTACTTTAATTGGACAGTGTTGGCAGCATATTTTGTTGTAGGAGCATCAGTCTTGCCTTTTTGCTTTTGTGGGCCTGATGATGTAGCAACTTCTTGTGCAATGTTGTGCCAGATGTCCGACTGTGCCTTTTGTGGATCAAGTGGGGGGAATCTGCATCTGCAAAAGCCAACTCTACTCCCTTCGAGTATACAGGATTAACATAACACCACATTTGTTATATCTCGAAGAGAAGAGTAAATAGATCTCTTGCCAATAGGCTTAAGTCATAAGCTTCAGGCTTTATTATACTAGTAATATAAATTGCACTTAGACAAGGTACTTCAGGACCAGTCTAATAGCACGGTATTTGGAAGCCTCTTCTGGAGTTCCAATCACTAAACACATCATCAT
>JAKUCV010005725.1:167561-195910 GCA_028386065.3 Turnera subulata | reverse complement strand
GAGCGTAAACATTTAACTCTTCTAGAGCAAGTTATACTATAATAAAACTTGTGCTCTTCCGGAGCTTAATATATACTCTTCTAGAGCGTAATAAACTTATGCTCTTCTAGAGCATATTAATCCTCTTCTCATTTTTAGGTTGTACAATCATATATTACTTATGAATAATTTCCATTCTATTAAATACGGAATATGTCACGCATTGTCTTCAGGACAAATGCCAGAGTCATTAAAACAATGGCTTCATGTTCATATTAAGAATTTAATAATAACATACATGTAATTATAACAATTAATGATAACATAAAATAAGAACATTCAATATTGGCTTATACCTTCAGGGTATATTGGATACCAATTTGTGCATTGTTTTCGAGACTAATGCTTAAGGCATTCATTTATTCTGTATTCCATACTCTTCAGGAGCGTAAGCTTATGATCTTCTGGATCATAGTTGAGCTTGTGTTCATCAAAATTATTACATACAATCACATTCACTTCAAGGAATGGACCAGGGCCAATACGACAAGATCTATAATTTCTTTTTATTATTGTAAGTATGAGTTTCTGTACTCTTCAAAAGTATATGCTCTTCCAGAGCGAAAATATACGATCTTCTAGATCATTTTAAAAATATGTATTCTTCAGGAACATATTCGGATTTATGCTCTTCTGGAGCATGATAATCTTATTTCTCGTTTTCGAATTATATTGACATCCACACATATAATTCTCCCCCTGTGGATGTCAACTTTGCATAGTCTTCGGGACTAAAAACGTAAGGCATTATTCGAGAAACAATTATAAATTTCTGAAAAGTAAATAAAATAGATCGCAACGCGTAACAATATAAATTGAACATAAAATAAATTGAATATAAAATGAATTGCTCCTTCAGGGTAAGCAAGTATAATATCAATGTCCATCTTCGTGATGGTCATACAATATCCATCTTCTTGATGGTTATACAAATAGCCACCTTCTAGTGGTCTTACAACGTCCACCGACTGGTGGACATACAATATCATGGTCATCATCTTGACCCAATATGGTTTCATCCATATTACATTTTGTCCGGCGGGGACGCACATTTCGTTAGATGCGTTTTTCCTTTTATGAGTCTTCTGGACTCTGTCATTTAGTCTTCGATACTATTATCAGTTAAATTTTTGCTCGAATTTCAGCATTTAACGCCCATAGCAAATTTCTTCCGGAAATTTTGGGGCCCAAAGTTAAATAACATAATTGAATAAATAAATGCTGAATTAAAATAAACAAACAGGGGCTTTTTCTTAATTACCCCAATTAAAATAAATGACAGAAAAGTAAATACAATGGGCCTTTTTATTAATTAGCCCAATAAAAATTAAATTGCTGAAAAATAAATGCAATGGGCCTATAGCGAACCCAATAAAAATTAAATTTCAGCAAAATAAAAGCGATGGGCCTTATACGAGCCCAATAAAAAAAATATAAAGAAATAGGCGGCTTAGCCGGCCATTATGGGCCTTTCATGAGCCCAAATAAAGCATAAATAAAATTAAAACATAAATTTAAATGCAGTGGGCCCTTTAATAGCCCAATCGGAATTTAAATAAAAAAACCAAAAATATGCTTACTCGATAAATCTTTCAGCAATAATACATATAATATATATGACTAATACCGGTTACTATTCCGGTATGTATATGCCATTAGCCTTCTGGGCTTGGCGGGGAAAATCCCAAGGCATCGGATGCCCATCGAACACTTCGGGGTTCGTCGGATCGGCCAAAAACGCTATTCACGGTTGCTAGATCGGTCAAAATTACTATTCACGCCTTCTGGGCTTGCCAGAAAATAACCCGAGGTATAAAATTCTGGCCAAACACTTCGGGGTTCCCCGGGAAAAATTCGAGGTTTCAAATTCCGGCCAAAATCACAATTCACGATCGCCGAAAATTATTATTCACCGTGCCGGATAATTTTCCGAGGCACTAAATTCCGGCCAAGCACTTCGGGGCTTGCCGGGAAATCCGTAGATGCTAAATTCCGTGTTCGCCGGATCCCGGCCAAACACTGTTCATGCCGGATTTCGGCCAAAAATCACTGTTCACGTGAATTCTCCATTAACAACATTACAATCCCAACAACAATTCACAGCAACAATTAAAAACAACAACAACAAACATCCATCTCCCATCCACAAACAACCAAAATGAAATAAACACAATAATCAACCAAAAACAAATAAACACAATAATCAACCAAAATCAAATAAACACAATAAACACANACAAACATCCATCTCCCATCCACAAACAACCAAAATGAAATAAACACAATAATCAACCAAAAACAAATAAACACAATAATCAACCAAAATCAAATAAACACAATAAACACAGCATCCATTCAATCATCCAAAATACAATTTCATACAATGATAAATTAATTATCAACAACAAAATAATTTATTTTGTTTTCGTCTAGGACCCAAGTAAAAAATATAATTGACGAAAGGACTAAATTATAGGGACTTACCTGCATAAATCGGGAGTCCAGGGACCAAAGTGTAACCCGTGGTCATCTTCTTCATGGCTCCTCCTTGGTGCAGACGGCCGGCGACGCGACGAACGACGAGAAGCAGGACGACACGGCGCGGCACAGGAGGAGGCGAGGCGAGGCAGAGCGCGCGAGGAGCAGCGGCTGCGACTGTGGCTGCTGCGGCTGCTGGCGACGGGCTCGGCGTCGGATCGCTTGACCCGTCGGATCTGTAGCAGGTCGGCGCGAACAGCAGGGGAGGAGGAAGACGGGGGCGCGGAGGCGCGAGGCCGGAAAGGACGAGGAAGGTGGGAGAGGCGGCGACGGCACTGGTGGGAGAGGCGGCAAACCCGTTTTGGGTTACTTGGGTTGCCGGACCGCCGTCGGGTCTTCCACTCCTGGCGGCGCGTCCGGCGGCGGGAGGTGGCAATGAAGGCGGCGGCGAGCTGGCGACGACGAGAGGAAGACGATGGTGTGGGTGGTGTCGTGAGATGTGGCCGGGAACAAATTCGCGTGAACAGTAACTAAGGTATTCAAAGTTGGCAGAGTTCTTCCTCCTCTCCTTTTTTTTTTCTTTCTTTCTCTGCAATTTTTTCATGCTAAAACGAAGTACGGGTAGAGTCAAATTCGTGCTGATAACGTGTTATAAATAACATGTTAATAAAGAAAAATTCATGGTGAAGATGTGAAGAAGAAAGGAGAAGCAGGAGGAAGAGGATGAAGTTGGGAAGAGAGTTTCGGTTTTTCATATATCACATATCTTTATCTTACACAATATATATATACAATAATAGAGTGTATACTGTATGTATACATAATACAAACAGTATTCATACTATATAAATATATATTTTATAACAACCAAAGTAATTTCCGTTCTAGTAGATGCAGTTTGCTTTGCTTTGTGCAGCGGGTAATAAATTCTAATTTCTTTTTTTGGGAGCAAGTGGTAAAACTTCAATGTTCAAACTGATGGTGTACATCAAGTCTACCTTTTATTAAAAAAAAAAACGAAAATCTGACTTTTATATATATATGGTCAAAACTCGTTAAAAATCATAAAATCTTTTAAAAATTCGTCATAATTCATAAATGGTTGTTTAATAGGTCAAAGATTAGAATACCTCTTTCCCTAACGATGATTAGGCATCCTCTTTGATAATCAATAGGAAACCAGAAATAATTAACACTAGGCTAACTCAAAAGTATGTCTTCCCTCGCCGCTATCCTGCTGGCCCCCTCCGAGGGTACAGCTCCTTTCAAACCACCGGATCCCCCCTGAATCTCAGAATACTGAACTGGCTGAAGCATCTTCCCCTCGTGCCTCGTTCTTGGAAACTCTAATGAGAGATCAGGACCGTGCTAAGGAGAACTGCTCTTCTGTTGACCTTGTTGAAGCCAATCTGGTTCGCATGGATTTTGTGAATGGTAACAGGCTGCATCCTGCGTTTGAGTTTGATCAGGAGTATTATAAGTAGCTGTGTGCTCCCTGGCGTGACTCTCTCATCCTGAAGGTGCTTGGTAGGGATATTGGATATAAGGCTCTTCACTCTCGCCTTTTGCAGGTCTGGAAGCCCTCGGGCTCGCTTAATCTTTTGGATTTAGGACAGGGTTGCTTTCTTGCTCGTCTTCGCCAGCCAGAGGATCTGGAGAAGGTCATTAAGAAGGGCCCATGGATGGTCCAAGGGCACTATCTCACTGTTCGTCCCTAGTTCCCCAAGTTCAGACCTGAAACCGATATGGTGGATAGGACTCTTGCATGGGTACGTATTCCTGGTCTCCCTCTAATGTACTATGATAATGATCTGCTAGAAACAATTTCCAGGGGTATTGGTTTTCCAATGAAGATTGATTCCAACACCTCCCTTGCTTCCCGGGCTCTTTATGCGAGAATGTGTGTGGAAATTGACTTAACTCAAGCCCTGGTGCCAGACGTGACTATTAGGGGTGAGGTGTTCAAGGTCCAATATGAAGGGTTGCATACCATATGTATGGCTTGTGGAACCTACGGTCATGAGGAGGGCTGCTGTAAGTCACCTGTGGTTGGGTCTGCTCGAGATTTTGGTGACTGGATGATTGTTCGCCGCCACCATCCAGTCCAGCGCCACCGAGCACCTCCTGAGGAGCATCGGAATTTGGGTTCTTCTCCGGGGAACAGGTTTGCGGCTCTAGTTACCGAGAACAGGGCGAAGGAGGTGGAACGTGGCATGCCTAACCCGTTGACAGTGGATGAGGTGCTCAGGGTTACTTTCCCACGTCCAAAACGTGTACGTGCTGAGAATTCCTCTAGCTCTTTTACTTTTGATGCTGGATCGGGCTCTGGGCCGACTATTGAGACTTCTTTGGCTGGCCCTTCTGGGACCTCTACCAAACCTGGGCCCAAACTTAATAAGCCTTCCACTGGTCCGGTTAAAAATAAGTCCCCACGTGTTCCTACTAGATCGACTTAATCCCTCTTCCACCCCCTCATTCCCCCGTGCAGCCATAAGTCCCTCTCTCTCCCTCACTGAGTCCTTCCGTACCTTCCTCTAGTGTCACTATGGCTCCCCTGCAGGTAGCTCCCTTCAATCCATCCCCTACAGTGGGGTCTCTACTAGACCCAAAGTCGCCTGACCCCATGATTGTTTCGATAGGGATTATTGCGCTTGGTTCAGACCGGGCTCAGTTGAATATGGATGATAAGCCACCTATGATTGCGCAAGACTCCGCAGGCTTAGAGGCGGGTTCTACGATGGATACCATCATGGAGGCTCAAGATTGAGCTAAGTCTTTGTTCTCTTTTCTACCCAGATTTTTTAATGATTAAGCTCATCTCTTGGAATTGCAGAGGGGCTGGTAGTAATGAGTTTTGCTTTTAAGGATTTGTGTGTACAAAATAACCCTGATATGGCTCCGCAGGCTTAGAGGCGGGTTCTACAATGGATACCATCATGAAGGCTCAAGATTGAGCTAAGTCTTTGTTCTCTTTTCTACCCAGATTTTTTAATGATTAAGCTCATCTCTTGGAATTGCAGAGGGGCTGGTAGTAATGAGTTTCACAGGTGTTTTAAGGATTTGTGTGTACAAAATAACCCTGATATGGTTTTCTTGTTCGAAGTTCGAATTTCTGGCGATAGGGCTTCCCGGGTGTCGATGCAGTTTGGGTTTGATTCTGCCTTCCGGTGTGACCCTGTTGGTTTTTCAGGAGGAATATGGGTCATAAGGCATAGTAATAGAGTTTCGCTTCAGCGTGTTGCTGTACATAGACAGTATCTCACCTTTAAAGTCTCCTTGCCCTCTGGTATCTGGTGGTATGGTTCAGCAGTGTATGGTCATCCGAATGCGGCCTATCGTAGTTTGCTTTGGGCGCACCTCCGCTCTCTCTCTCTTCTAGCAAATGCTCCTTGGATGCTGGTCGGTGATTTCAATGATTACCTCTCCTCTGATGAGTCTATGGGCTGGGTATTTTCAGCTACATGGGCCCGTCTGTTCAATGAGCGGGTTAATGACCTTCAGTTTGTGGATCTGGGCTTTTTCGGTCTATCTTTTACTTGGTTTCGTAGGGGGCATGGTGTGCGTCCTCTGAAGCGTAGACTTGATCGGGCATTAGCAAACTGTGAGTGGCGACAGTTGTTCCCGGAGGCTTCGGTCACCCATCTGCCCCCGGGCTACTCTAATCGCCATCCATTGTTGGTCCATTTTCAGGTCAGGCGCCACTTCCTATAGTGAAACCGTTCCGTTTTGAGGCTGTCTGGCTATCGCACCCGGACTATGGAGGTGTGGTATCGAATGCTTGGTATAGTGAGGCCTTTCTTTTTGAACAATGTTTAGAGAAAGTCCAGCAAGCCTCTATGAAGTTCAATCGGGAAGTGTTTGGCAATTTGTTTCGAAGGAAGCGTCATCTGTTAGGCAGATTGTCTGGTGTGCAGGTTGCCTTTGCACAATCAAATGATGAGTCGTTGTGCAGATTGGAAAGGGCTCTTCGGAGTATAATGCAGTTTTTGCAAAAGGAAGAGCTTTTCTGGTATCAGAAATCTCGGGCTAAGTGGATTTTGCAAGGGGATACATGCACTCGGTATTATAACCTCTCCACGGTATGCAGGAGTAAACAGAATAAGGTTGAGAGGCTTAAGATTAATGGGACTTGGTGTGATGATCATGTTGGTATTCAGGATGAGGTGCAATCCCATTTCCAGGGCCTGTTTGGCTCAGTTTCAAATGTGAGTTTGCCTCAACCTTTTGACTTTCCTCACCCTCTAATTGAGGCTTCTGTAGTGTGTTCTATTTGAGTGGTTGTCTCTATGGCTGAGGTTTGGGACGCCCTCCGATCCATGGGAAATTATAAAGCCCCAGGACCGGATGGTTTTCCCCTTTTATTTTTTAAGACTTTTTGGGAGGTTGTTGGAAAGGATTGTGGGTTATGGTGTCTGAGGCATTCCGGATGGGAGTTATTGATGGCCAGTTTGCGGAGACTTTGATAGTCCTCATTCCAAAAGTGCCGGTTCCAGAGGTGGTGTCCCAATTCAGGCCCATTAGCCTTTGTAATGTGCCGTATAAGGTCTTAACAAAGGTTATTGTTAACCAGATTTGGCCTCTGCAGGATTCACTAATTAGTCCTTTGCAGACCAGTTTTTTACCGGGAAGGGGAACTAGAGACAACATTCTGATTGCTCAAGAGCTTATTCATTCTTTTCGGCGTAAGAAAGGTCGCCGGGGAGCCATGGCTATTAAGATTGACCTTGCTAAGGCTTACGACCAAGTGGATTGGGCCTTTTTGCATGACACATTATGTTTCTTTGGTTTTTCGGAGGAGCTGATTACTTTGATTATGACTTTTGTTTCCTCTACAACCTTTTCCATTTTATGGAATGGCGAGAAGCTTCCTTTCTTTGCTGCAAAGCGTGGTTTGCGCCAGGGTGATCCTTTATCGCCCTATCTCTTTGTACTCTGTATGGAATGACTCTCCTTATTGATTAAGAGACGAGTGCAACGGCAGGAGTGGAGGCCTATCCGTGCTTCTCGTAGAGGTCCTCTGTTTTCCCACCTAATGTTCGCTGATGATGTGTTACTGTTTACGGAGGCTACAGTCTCCCAAGCACGAGTGGTGCAGATACCTTGCAGATTTTTTGTACTATGTCCAGCATGGAAGTTAGTATTGCTAAGTCCCACTTTTTTGTCTCCCTCGGAGTGCTCCGCCGTCGTATCACCCGCCTTGGTACTATATTGGAAATGACTTCCACGTTGGATTTAGGGAAGTATTTGGGTGTGCCCATTCTCCATGGTAGGTCCTCCAAATTGACATTCAAATATATCATTGATCGGGTTCAGCAGAGATTTCAAGGCTGGCAGACTAAGTTTTTTACATTAGCGAAGCGCGCCACCTTGGTTCAGTCTACCGTCACTTCTATCCCTTTGTATACCATGCAGACGATGTGGCTTCCTGCTAGCATTTGTGATACTGTGGACAAATTGGCAAGGAGTTTCTTGTGGAGCTCCCAAGGGGAGAGAGGCATTCATCATCTAAGCTGGGAGGTGGTTACACGCCCAAAGGCATGGGGCGGGTTGGGCATCCGTAAAGCTCGTGAGAATAACGTTGCTTTGCTTGGCAAGGTTGGCTGGGAGGTACTTCAGGGTAGCACTAAGCCTTGGGAAAATCTTTTTCAGGCTAAATATCTTGGTGCTGATTGCATTTTGCAGCATGTACCTGCGGTATTAGCCTCGCCATCTTGGAAAGGCATTGTAAGGAGTATGCAGCTATTAGCTAATGGCCTAAGTTGGCGGGTTGGGTCCGGGGATAACATTGCTCTTTGGTATGATAAGTGGGTGGGTTGTGGAGTGCTTGCTTCCTTAGTGCCTGCCGTTCCGGAGGTGTTATAGGATATGCGCGTCTCGGATATCATCTTTAATCGTTCGTGGGACTGCACCTTACTTGTGGATCTACTGCCGCATGCGGTGTTGGATTAGAATTAGGCTTTTCCCTTGGGACAATTGGCTGTGGTACCAGATGTTCGAGTTTGGGAGAATGCGTCGGATGGGGAATATTCTATGAGACTTGCCTTTAGGTGGTTAACGCGAGCGGTTGGGTTAGGCTCGGAGGAGGATTGGAAATGGTTGTGGAAGGTCAAGCAGCCATATAAGATTATTTTCTTTGTCTGGTTGGCTCGGTGGAAGTGGCTGCTCACTAATGCCAGGTGTGTTCGATTGGGGTTATGTGCGAGTAGCATGTGTCCAGTGTGTGATCTAGGGCCAGAGGATATGGAGCATGTGCTCAGGTCTTGCTCTCGAGCTCGTGAGGTGTGTTTGTTACTCGTCCTAATTTCTCGTTCATCCAATTTCTTTTCTATGGAATTTGGTGAGTGGTTTGACGATAATGCTAAAGGTGGGAGGGATGAGTCTTGGAGTTATACATTCTTGGTGGGCTGCTGGAGAATATGGTGTGCAAGGAACCTCACGGTGTTTGAAGGGAGGTATTTCATAGCCCAAGCGATTGCATCCTTGGTATCCTCTCTTACCCGGGAGTATTGTGCTGCTTTTCATGAGCTTCACCCTTCGGGCTCGGGTCGGTAGCCGCGTTGGGTTGCTTGGCATCCCCCTGTGGGCGAGTGTATTAAGGTCAATGTGGATGGGAGTGCTTTAGGCAATTCTGGGAATGCAGGTGCAGGCTGCTTGTTACGATCGGGGAGTGGAAGCTGGATAGTGGGGTTCTCTGCTCGGGTTGGGTTTACTTCGGCCTTTGTTGCTGACCTATTTGCTATTCGTCATGGTTTACTTTTGGCCTGAGAAGAGGGATATCGTGAGGTAGTTGTTGAGAGTGATTCCCAAGTGGCCACTTCTCTCCTACACTCGGGTTGTCTAGCAGGTCATCCGCAATATGCCCTCCTTTGGGATATTGGTGTGCTTATGTCACGAGATTGGTCGTGTACCTTGGTTCACATTCTCCGGGAAGCTAACTCCTGTGCAGACTTCTAGGCTAAGATGGGCGCTTCTCAGCCGGTGATGTTCGAATTATGGCGGGCTCCCCCTCCAGGGTTACTGCAGCTACTGCGGGCTGATAGATTTAGTCGTGCCTCTTTGAGGGCCTAATGTGTATTTTCTTTGTTTCTTTCTTTCCGATGTACCAAAAAAAATAGGTCAAAGATTATATCTAAATGTTACTATTACCAATAAAAACTAAATGTTACTACTAATCAACCGGTGAACTTCGAAGAAGAATCTTGGTCTAGTAGCTGGTTAATGAGAGTAAGACTATTGTTGGTCTAAAATGGCTAAGAGAGAGATGAATTAGTATTTCAAAGATTTTTTAAGAAATTTATGAAAAAATTATTTTTTCAAAGCTCAAGCCTCAAACCTATATAAGTAAAAATCTACTCAATCTCACTTAAGGAAGAATTTTTCAATCACTCAAAGAGTGACTCACTGTTAATTTACAATATAAGCTCAAAGAAATCACAAAAGTTTTAATCCCAATAAAGAAAGCAAGAACCAAATCGCCTCAAAAGATAAATATTCAATAATCTAGATTTAATGATCTCTCAAAGGTTTTTTGTGCACTAAGTAAGTTTAATAAGATGGTTCTGACATTTATAATCTCTTGATCTAAATGTAAAATGAGATAGGAAGTCCATTTATAAGCCCAAATATTAAGTGGATGTTTGATGATAAAGAAAAGTTTTAAGATATGCTTGTTGATGGAAAATTTGGTAAAAAGGAAATTACCCAAAGAGGAATGCTAAGGACAGTCGCCGACTGCCCTTCCATAGTCGCGCTATTATTGGTCCACTTGTATTCATCAACAAGAGAATTTACTGAATACCTATTTAGTATTTTTTTCTCTCTCCTCTGGCCTGTTTAGTATTTTTTCTCTCTCTTTTCAATTTATTTTCTACCGAATCTATAAGAGGGCAAGAACAACAACTGCGGTTATAATAGCTTATAACTTGTAAATCTGAACTTTATTTTTATAGAACAACACAATCAATTGTAAACCTGGACTTATTTTGTAGTAACTTGTATTTATCAACTTACAACAATTATAAAACCTTAAATCTCCAATAACGTGCAACAACTTGTAAATTTGACTTTTTTCTTTTATCTATGGATCTGAGTTCAAGACCAAAAATTAACACAAAGCCAAAATCTCATAACAAAACCCATAATCATCCATCGATATGATCTTCATGAAACTTTAGATTTTTCCTTTCCTTTAAAGTGGTCGAGAAATAATAAAAAAGAAGAAATGAACAAGAGAAGGAAAATGGAAGAAAAATAAAAAGAATGAAGATGATGTTGACATAGTGTGGCATCAATGGAGGAGGGAGAAAAAAAAAGAGAGAAGAAGAGAAAGAGAAAGAGAAAGGAAAAAGTAGAAGTTAAAATATAGCCAGTTAACAAATTAATAGAGGTACCTAATAAATCGGTCTCCAGTAAATATGATTTATTTTGATTACAAGTGGACCAGTAATAGCGCGACTGTGGAAGGGTAGTCGCTTAGGCGACTGTCCTCAGTATTCCTCTTATCCAAATTCACTCATGGAACTTTTTGTGCTTTCATTCAAAAAAGCAATTGTTAAATTTTGTGGCTATTATCAACCTTCTTAACTTGTCTTCTTGTGATAATAGTCTAAAAAATATCCATAAATCCCCCTTTGTAGGTTCTGTAGGCTCTTTGATTGGAGGATTAAACAACCCCTTACTTGAATGGCACACCCTTCTTGACTTTGTTTTTAGGAAAGAGGACAAGAAAAACAACAATATTAACACTTGGCCAGCTAGCTTCAATGGATTTTTTCCCTTGAGAAAAGTCTTGAAGCCTCTCTTCTTGTCTCTTTTGGATTTGTGCAAAGAGAAGGAAAATGGTTTTTTTGGAAGAGATGATAAATAGTAAAAGTATATCCATTTTGAATGAGTGGTGTGTGTATTATATATGTACCGTTAAAACAAAAGAAGTGAGAGAGATCAATAATTGAAACGGTGAGTTTCAAAGCAAAGACATTTACTCACATCACACGAGCACATAAATGAACTTACCTTTAAACACCTACTTTTGGGCCATAAGTTTATAGACAATTAAAAAGACACAGTTCATTAAACTTATGTAAAAAGGGGCTTTGAGCTTTATTTTAAAAACAAGGCAGGCCTTAATGTATAAAAGCCCAATTCGTGAAAAGATCCCAAATGTTTTGTAAAAGCCCACAGAAGTCTTAAAAAAAGTATTTAATCAACTTTCTTAATTACTCAAAAATATAGACTAATAAAAAAAACTATGCCATAAAACCCATGGAAAAATATAAGCATTAACAACTATAACTACAAGATATATGAGGCATGAAATTGAAAAACAAATATTTTGCCTTTCCTCTAATTACAGATTACAAAGTAATTTTCCAGATACTACCAAGTGCAGAAAACTGGGTTCAACACATTTTACCCTGAACTTTCGGTCGAACTACACTTACTCCCTGAAAAAAGAACTGGTATTTAACCCCTGAACTTTAATATTCTGCAATTAAACTTAATTTTTAGTTTAAAAGTTGGTTTCCGTCTAGGTGATGATTTGTCCACCGTTAAAAAAGTTTTCTAAAACTCCAGCTGGACACATGAGCGGTAGAGATGCGTTCCCACCACTACTACCCTCCATTTTCCTCCATTTATTCCCTTCTTTTTTTCCCTCCTCCACTTCCCCCTTTCACTAGTGCACTTCCCGCCAAAATCCATACCTTTGGCTCTGCTGTTGTGAAGAGCCGACCTAAACCTTAAAGGGCTTAGACCTCCTCACCTTTTCCGAGTCAATCCAACAAATCAATGGTGTCGCCACGCTAGTTTTATTCTTTGGAAAAACGAGGAGAAAAACTGACTTAAAAGGCACTGGTGATAACTAACCAAAGATTGTGGATTCGGGGGTTCGTCACAGGTGTGAAGGTGTTAGGCACCCGCCCATGTTGGGGCGAAATCTTGTACAATTAAAAAGTGTTTGTATGCCTTGTGAAAGTGTGTGCATGGTGTGAAAACAATCAAACAAAATCAAAAAAAGAATGGGGCTGAGAAGGGAATTTGGCTTGCATCTCATTGGCAACTTGAGATTACCTACGTACCCGAGTGACCGGGATCAAAGCCACATAGTTCTAAACATGTGTTCACAGAACGACTACATCATCATCAGCAACATCAGCTCATCAATAAATCACAGCAAGGATCAAATAAAGAAAAGTCTAGGGATACCTCTCGTAGCCCTCCTCTAGCTCCTTGATGAGACCAACCTTCTTTCACTTCTTAGCTCTATCTTCAACTCTTCTTTGCCTTTTCCTTGCTAGCTCCTTCTTGATGGACTTCTTTGTCAAAACCTTCCAGAATAAGCACTCTAAAGATGTTTCTAAACTTGGAGAAGCAGAGTTTCTCCAAGCAACTAAGCTTTCTAGGGTGTATATATAATGTAGAGTTTTGGGGCTCTTGCTGTGTGTCAATGTCTTAGGGAGGAGGTCTATTTATAGTGTTCTAGGATATAGGGAGGCGTGGACCATCATAATGAGCAAGATTCTTGTTGAAATTCTAGAAAAATCAGCAAGAATCGGCCCAAACCAAGAAAAATCTCAAAAGAATTACGTGCAGGTGACATATGGCCACTAGGGCGCCATGGCCGCCATGAGCCGACGGTCATCATAGCCACCAGGGGCGGCGGTCAAGGCGACATGGCCGTCCGCACTGCGCACTATTCACGCATTCTTACCTTTTCCGATCCTAATTTCCCCTGATTCCGCCTTGGCTTGATTTTGACGCCTGAAATCACTACCTGTTAGCCCAAAAAATCAGCTCCTAACTGATTCCTAATCCCCCTAATTATTCAAATCAACTTTGATTCCCAAGATTGCTTAGTTTCTACATCAATGACCATAAAATAAAATTTCACCTACATGGAAATATTAATTATGAAAATTAGAATTTAATTGTGGGTCAAAAGATTTGTTTATGGTTTAGTTATCTCCTGAAAAGTCCACATTTTGATTAGTTTAAAACCTCAAATACTTTCGGCCCAGAGTTAATTTAACTAACTAACATTGGGTTTAAAAATATTTTGAGTCCAAACCGACCAGCATGCCACAGTTCACTATTCTAAACTCTAATGTTCTGTTGCCTAAGCCAAGTTAACAAACCAACCCAGGTTTCAAAACATATAAGAGTTTAAGCTTTAAGTATGGACGGTCCAAATTTGGATGTTCATAGGTGCCCCTCATCGTTGAGTCTGTAATGCCCCGGATTTTTATAATTTAATTTATGGAATTTTTTGAAATTTTATTTCCAATTTTTCCCTTTGAGGAATTTCCGAGAATTTGGTCAAAGAAATTAATTATTTTCCTTGGAAATTTTATTTTTTTTAAGTTGGATTATATCATGCTCGGGTTTCGTTGAAAATAAAACGTGTTTCCGGGTTAAACACTACGGTTTACCGTAGTTTTAGTTGAAACTACGTCGACTTGGGTTAGAGAAGAAAAAAAAAAAGAAATTAAAACAGTGATGTTAACTGAAAGGGCGGGTTGACCGCGCCCAAAGGCAAAACGACGTCGTTTTGCTTTGGGGCAGGTCAAAACCCTAACCCTTTCTTTCCATCTTCTCTTTCTTTCCGCCTCTCCGATTACCCCGAGAAACTGAAGTGTTTCTTTTTTTTTTTTGTGCAAAGGATCCTAATTAAGTGACCAAACAAAAGCACCAAAAGTGGGAAAAGCCAGTTAATTTCCTATCGCATGTATTTGATCCCATCTAGTATCACTATGCCACTTGGTGTGAGCAGTGGCCACTTTGGTCAATGTAAACTGTTTTCTTCACAACAATATGACGATTAATATGAAGCTTCAGAAGTATAGAGAGTTTGAATTAATTTTCTTTCGGTGAGAGTCCTTGTCAGGTTGAGCAGCTGATTCAGGTTGACTAGAGTAGGGGAACATGTACGTAACTGTCCAGGGAGAAAATTTTAGACTTCATCCAACCTGAGAAAAGATGATGCAGCTCGTTCTGCTGCATCATGGCAATGGAGGAAAATAGCAAGAATGGAAGAGAAATAGAGAGGAAGATAAAAGGGAAAGTTAATATTCTCATTCATAATTAGTAAAGAGAGAGGTGATTCATATATAATTACCCTCATATTCGTAACTGACTTAAAGAACTATAAACGACATATAGTCTATACAACTTAAATGACAATTAACGACCCGTCATCAGTTTTGCACTACAACAAAAGACTGAGAATCTAAACAAGCATAAATGGAGAACTCTACTAAAGTCAAAACCAAAAGATCAACGCTAAACACTTCTCCGAAATTCCAGCAAACCTAATCCACCCCGGCCAAGGACAAGAGCTCCTATGTGAGCCCGGCCCGGGAAGAAAAAGAATCGAATGAACTCTAAAATGTAAAGAAAAAAATTAAATCGTTTTCTGTAGTTGCCAACCCCTTTTCTTCCGCGATCCAATTTGGAGGGTGACATTTTCAGTGGGATTTGTATTGTACTTCCTCTCCAGTTACAAACTCTTCATTAACAAGCTGAAAGTCATTATACCACTCAATTCAATCCCCATCCAAAACGGCTGTTAAAGAACCAACTAAAATAGTTACCAATTGGCATGATATAAATTGTAATTTAAGAATTAGAAAGATAATTTCTACTCCCACCCAGCAAATAAATGAACAAGAGAAACATGAAAGACTATTTACCTTCCCAGTTGTGATATTCACAACATAAACAAAACCATCCATCGGAACTAGTAATAGCCGGACTTGAATCAGAGCTGATCACTAAGCATGATAAGCACTCAGTATGATACGAATGGACTAGCAAGACGCTTCATTAATCAACCAAAGTGCTTAACTTTAGAAAAATAAGCAGCAAAAAATAACAAAAATTCTCTGTTTAGTGCATAATATTATCAGCTCCTAATGATCAATGAGAAGGTGCACAAGATGGAGAATGCACTTTATGCAATTTGAAACCATCCAAATCTATATTATTCCCACCAATTTTGCCTCTCTACTATCTCATGGTATCAAGCATGTTCAGATATAATAAACACCTAATCTATAAAAAAACACTATCTTTAGGGGAACTGGGATCTGTGCTTGGCATGTCAAAGAAAATTTAAAAGATTTCTTCAAATCAACAGCTACTATTCTTGGAAAAAGTCTATAAAGAATATAATTTATTTAAAATAGTGATGCAGAACAAGAGGGGCGAGGTTTTGGAGACCTACATCGACTACTATCTATCAAATAAAAAATAGAGATGCAGAAACTGATATAAATAAAAGTTATGTTACTGTGGGAAATTTCCCCAAATGAGTACAATCGAGCTCTTGGTCATGGACTAAACTATTGTACCATGAATCGAAGATGCATCATTTTCCCACATGAAGGTAATCTGGACTCACCTGTCCTAGCACCAGTTAATTGAGAGGACTAGCAAAAGAGTAAGAAATAAAATATATATGTATAGAAGAAATAATTGAATGGCATCTTCAAGAAACACCAACAACATTTTTTTTCCTTTATTAGTTTGGTAAGTGATATTTTTTTGGGCACTAGTATCATTAGGGTGAAACTGGACAGGGACCTTTCTTGAGCATTTTTTTTTTATGTTCTTACGTATCTGGCTTAGAAAGACCATTTTCCTTTTCTATATCTTCAACTTAAGGTTATGTCTAATGTGATGTTATGCTCAATCAAATCCTCACAAACTGGAGTTAGTATACTTGGGTACCCGTGGCTTCTGCTCTCTGTTGGGGAAAATGTTAGTAAAACTCATGGGAGATTTAGGGAGGGGTTTAATTTGTGGCATACCAAGAGCAAACAGGGTTGCATTTTGGCTTTGTTAGATCATTTCTGGACAAATAGATGGAAGCTGAATAATGTTTACAGTTTGTATTTGGCATCTGATAGGTTTTGGTGATGCTTATGATTGATTATTAGGATCAACAATACTTCTATGTTTCGGTTGCTTTCCACAGAGCTCTTCCTCCGCTTTGTTTTTACTAAAGTTTTTCCTCTAGTCCTGTCTCCCTTCTTGTATTTTCGTGGGTTCATTTCAGGTTTTGTTTTTCTCCTCTTTTCTTTTATCTCTAATTGATCACTTATTATTTCTTGTTATCTGGCTGGACTGCTATTTTATGTGACTCCACCCAATACTAATCAATCAAACAAAACTTGGGCTTACCCATAGTACTTGGAAGGTCAAAGAAGCAAGTTTTTGCCATGGTGAAGGGCTGGATATGAAAAAAGCTGAAAAATTGGGAGAAATCATCTCTGAAGATTTTGTGAAAGTGTTTATCACTGATTTTTGATGATCAAATACACTGAGTATAACCCCTATTTATACAAAGACTAAGAGCCTAAATGACCATCTATACATGCTATAAACTTTTTTCATAGAGGGATAAAAGTAGCTATTATAAAAGTCTCATACTTTTTTCTCTACAGCTCCTAAAGTAGTTTTCTATAAAGGCTTTCTTCCCCACAGAGCCAAATGTTGGCTAACACTCCCCCTCAAGTTGGTGCATAGATATCACACATGCCCAACTTGCAAACCAATTGATGATACTTTCTGTTGTCAAGTCCTGTTGTAAAAACATATGCAAATTGATTGACGAAAGAGATATGAAAGATGTCAAGAATTCCAGATGTTAACTTCTCCTTGATGAAGTGTCGATCAATTTCAATATGCTTTGTTCGATCATGTTGCACAGGATTGTAGGCTATACTGATAGCGGCTTTGTTGTCACAATAAAGAGAGAATTTGTTGTTTAGGAATAATTTTAGTTCTTCCATCAACTTCTTTAGCCATAAGAGCTCACAAACCCCTTGAGCCATAGCTCTATATTCTGCTTCAGCACTTGATCTAGCAACCACACTTTGTTTCTTACTTCTCCAAGTAACCAATCCGACAAGTGTGCAATATCTAGTAGTAGATCTTCTATCATCTGATGATCCAGCCCAATCAGCATCGGTAAATGCTTCTATTTGAAGATGGTCATGTTTGGAAAATAGGAGTCATTTTCTTGGTGCAGACTTTAGATACCTGAGTATACGAAAAACAACCTGCAAATGCGACTCTCGAGGATCATGCATGAATTGGCTCACAACACTGACAGCATATGCTATGTCTGGTCTAGTGTGTGAGAGATAAATGAGCTTCCCAACAAGACACTGATATCTTTCTTTATCAATTGTTTCTCCGACTCCTGCTTGTAACTTGTGATTGCTTTCAATAGAGGAACTTGCTGGTCTGCAGCCTAGCATGCCTTTTTCCTTTAACAGATCAAAAATATACTTCCATTGAGAAATAAAAATTCCCTTCTCAGATCTTGCCACTTCAATACCCAAGAAATATTGCAATTTTCCAAGCTCTTTGATTTCAAACTCCTGTGCTAGTTGGTGCTTGAGCCTAATCATTTCTTCCTTGTTATCTCCTGTCACCATAATATCATCGACATAGACAAGGAGAACAGTGATCTTTCCCTTGTCATGTTTGATAAATAAAGTATGATCTGCATAGCTATGTTGGTAACCGAAGTGAATCATGGCTCAGCTAAATCTGTCAAACCATGCTCTGGGAGATTGTTTCAAGCCATATAAGGCCTTCTTCAGTTTACAAACTTTCCCTTCAGTGTTGTAATTCTTGAATCCTGGAGGAATCTCCATGTACACTTCTTCTTCTAAGTCTCCATGTAAGAAGGCAATTTTAACATCAAACTGCTGCAAATCCCAATCAAGATTGGCTGTACAAGATAGCAAAATTCTAATGGTATTCATCTTTGCAACTGGGGCAAATATCCCTTGGTAGCCCACTCCACAGGTTTGTGTGAAACCTTTTGCTACTAGTCTTGCTTTGTATCTTTCAATCGAACCATCTGCTTTATGTTTTACAGTGAACACCCATTTACAGCCAACTAGTTTCTTATCAAGGGGATAAGCAACTAAATCCCAAGTCTGATTTTTATGCAAAGCTTTCATTTCTTCAAAACATAGCTTCCTTCCATTTTGAATCTTAAATTGCTTCCTTCCAACTCTAGGGAATAGAAACAGAGGAAATAGACAAGGCAAAAGCTCGATAGGAAGGAGACAAGGAATCATAGGAAACAAAGTTAGAGATAGAGTGTTTGGTACAAGCCCGCACACCTTTTCTCTGAGCAATGGGTAAATCAAGTGTATTACTAGGAGGTGAAGGTTTATCAAGAGTTAACTCACCAGGAGGTTCAACTGTAGGAAAAGATTCTTGGCAAGGAGGAGGTTGCACGGTGGCCTCTTTTGTGGTGTTTCTTCTTGAGTATACCAACAAATCTGGTCTCTCCAATCGGTTAACAGGAACAGTATTCTTCCCCTGGATAGGAATGTCCCAAAATATTGAATCTTCTACATGCTCCTTAGTAGGACTTAACAAGATTACTAGAAGGTGAAGGATTATCAAGAGTTAACTCACCAGGAGGTTCAACTATAGGAAAAGATTCTTGGCAAGGAGGAGGTTGCACGATGGCCTCTTTTATGGTGTTTCTTATTGAGTATACCAACAATTCTGGTCTCTTCAATCGGGTAACAGGAATAGTATTCTTTCCCTGATAGGAATGTCCCAAAATATTGAATCTTCTACATGCTCCTTAGTAGGATATAACACCTCATGCCTATAGTTGCTCTCCCCCTCAGGAGGTGGTTGAGTAGAAGGGAAATAAGACTCAGACTCTCTAAAAGTGACATCCATACTGACAAAAAATTTTCGCGAAGGAGGATGGTAACATCGGTAACTTTTTTGTGTTGGGGAGTATCCAATAAAGACACATTTGAGATCTCGAGGGTCTAATTTTCCAACATTACGTGTATGAACAAAACACACACAACCAAAGATTTTAGGAGGGACAGTATAGGCAGTCTTACCTACTAGGATTTCTATCGGGCTCTTAAAACTGAGGACTTTAAGTGGCATGCGGTTGATGAGGTAGGCTGCAGTAAGAATAGCATCACCCCAATAGGATTTAGGGAGATTCATGGTAAACAAAAGAGAACGAGCCACTTCCAAAAGATGCCGATTTTTACATTCAACAACACCATTCTGAGCACTGGTGTAAGGACAACTAGTGTGATGAAGAATGCCATACGACTCTAGATATTTGTGAAATTGCCCGTCCATGTACTCGGTGCCATTATCAATCCTCAAAATTTTAATCTTGACATCAAATTAGGTGAGTACCATCTTGTGAAAGGATTGAAAACATGAAAAAACATCACTCTTTGCCCTGAGTAAATAGACCCATGTCATTATGGTATAACAATCGATAAAGGTAACAAACCATCGATTACCAGATAAAGAAGGAGTTTGTGTATGTCCCCAAACATCAGAGTGAATAGTCATAAAAGGAATGGTACTTTTATTGTTACTTAAAGGATAATGATTTCTAGTATGTTTAGCATACTCACAAGCATCACAAACTAGAGAATCAAATCGAGTCTTTGAAAATAAACGAGGATAGAGTTTTTGTAAGATAAGAAATGACGGATGTCCTAACCGTCTATGCCACTGTATGATTTCAGAATTGACGTCTGTAGCTCTACCCAAAAAGGCTTGACCAGGTGATTTTTGCTCCAACAGGTATAGGCCATCATGCATCTTACCACTACCAATCGTCTTTCCCGTGTGAAGATCCTGAAGAATACAATAATCAGGAAAAAAACTCGATTTTGCAATTGAGAGCTTTTGTAATAGCACTAACAGATAAGAGATTAACAGGAAATTATGGGACATGAAGGACAGAAGAGTGTTCAATACTAGGGGTACAAACAATAGAACCTCAGCCAAAAATTGGAGTATAAGTTCCATCAGCAATGCGGACCTTGTCAGGTTTGTGACATGGGGAGTAATTATGGAAAAAAATTTGGGATGAGCCTGCCATGTGTCTATTCGCACCAAAATCAATTATCCACGAATTAAATTGAGCAGTGAATGTAGTACCTGATTGTACAAAAGAGGAAGTAGCATCAGAAGGTGGGCTAAGCTATGAAAGCAAACGCTTTAGGCTCTGAATATCAACAGAGGAGAGAGAGTCACCGAATGTAGGAATAGGAGGGTGATCAATCGTTTCAACCAGGTGAGCTTGAGTAATGGAGGAACATTTTTTGCCTTGACATCCTTGAGTAGGATGGCCATGCAACTTCCAACAGTGTTCCTTAGTATGCCTTGATTTGCCACAATAGTCACAGTGAAGCTACTTAGAAGCAAGGGCCTTCAAAGGCTCTTGGGTTTCACTTGCTACAAATCCAGATTTTTCTTGCGGAGGTTGATAGAGCATAATACTTCTTCTCCCTTCCTCTCGTTGAACTTGAGAGAAAGCTTCGTCGTGCTTTGGGAAAGGAACTGTCCGAAGAACTTGTGCCCGTATCAGATCATATTCACTATTCAGCCCAGCGAGGAAGTCATAAACTCGCTCCTTCTCAATCAGTGTTTGGAATTTCTCTGCATCTGGTGGACAGGTTGCTTGGAAAGCCTAATAATAATCCAATTCTTGCCAGAGACTCTCCAATTTAGAATAATATTGGTCAACAGTCAAGTTACCTTGTTTCGTACTGTGAATTTTTTTACGAATGTCAAAAATTTGAGCATCATGCCCAGAACGAGAATAGGTAAGTTGAGCTGCAGACCAAATCTTTGCACCAGTGTCTAGGAAAAGATATTTTCTGGCAATCCTTGGTTTCATTGAATTCAAGAGCCAACCCATAACAAGAGAGTTATCCGAGTCCCTGGGTTAGCTGGAAAGGCATGTGTAGTCAAAAGAAGAATGGTGGGATGGGCTTTCGTGATCTACATTGTTTTAATCAGGCTTTGTTAGCCAAACAGAGCTGGAGATTGCTACAAAATGGGGATTCATTGCTAGGGACAATACTCAAGGCTAAGTATTATCGGGACGGGTCTATTTTGCAGGCATGTTAAAATGGAGCTCAAAGTTATACCTTTCAAAGCATTATTTTTGGAAGGGAACTTCTGCAAAAGGGACTGCATTGGAAAGTGGGGGATGGAGAATCAATTTAAATTTGGCATGATAAGTGGTTAATGGACCCGAATTCGGTTCTGCTTAGTTGTGTTAGTAATATGCCCAAAAGCCAATCAATGGATGATTGTAGTCATGTATATACATTAAGGTTATTCCAATAAATATGATTATGAGATAATCGCTTGCACATATTTATAAGCTAGAATACTTTGTATTCTTAAAATATCCCTAGTCGATTATTATTATGGATGGGTTGTAATAATAAATTAAGACTAGCGTGTGTTGAGAATTATATGAGATATTAATTCTACATACGGGGTACAAGTTAGAGAACTTGTGGACTGGACCGACCCACATAAGAACGCTACATGGAACGTTATATGATTGTCATTAGCGGTTCTTATATGTATTGTCCTTAGACCTGTGATCATCAAGGTTCCCAACATATGAGTCGTATACTTTGATATTACTCTTGGCTATTTCGTAAATGAGTAGACTTAGTGTAATCATTGGGTATATGATAAATGTGTAGTGGGTTTCATATGGTCCAGAGGGGATTCGTCCAACCCATATAACGGGTATATTATCGGATGGTTTCTTGATAAAGTTGAACTGTAAATGCACGGCCGTGCGCGGATTATGATGTGGTGATATCATTAGTATCCGCTTTACACAGTTAGCTCGAGGATCAAGAAACCGAGATTAAGCATATGCAAAATTGACATATTCCATGTCTCGTGTTTAATCTTGATAATGGGACAAAGGGACGATGACATGTTTCCGAGGCATATTGAATCAGTACTGATCTTGTCGTTCGGGTAGCAATGATGTGTTGCTAGACGCCGCTCTTTGCTTATAATTGTAAATGAGTTTACAATTATTTCTAGACGTTACAAGTGCCTACAGGGTCACACACTTAGAATCGTTGATTCGAGCAGGTGGTTGAACCGTGGTTGGACCATGGTTCGACTAGGTGTGGTTGGACTGTGGTTGGACCAGGGTCGTTTTAGGCTGGTTTGATTCAATAATTGTCAGAATTATTGAGCCAAACCTGATTGCTAGTGATGTGTAATCCCATTAGTGCTTAGTGGTAGACAAGATAATAGGTATCTTAATCATGATGGGCCATTATGTTGGCCATTACCATAAGCACTAATTGAGTGGCATAATTAGATTATGCTTTGGGTTTTTGGTTGATTGCATTCTGTTTTTTGAGAGCCTTGAGAGTGTTTTTCAGACCAGTAAGAACACACACAAACACTCACACATTCTTTGAGAAAGAAAGTAACACCACATAGCTCCCGAAAATCCGTAGCTAGCACCACGGTTCGGGAGTGCTTGGGTTGGAGATCGTAAGACATTTTTTCGGCTGTGATCGACGGTTCGTGTGGATACCGTAGAGGAGCAGGATATCCTTCCGGCTCTACCTGATTGAGTTTATCAGTTGGGTGAAAAACCTCAACCGTTTCAGGTACGAAAATTTTGTTGTTCGGTTTAGTTGCTTCACATGGATCCTTCATGTGTTTCCGGGTTTCTGCTGTGCATTTTTTGCATTTAGATTGTCTATTTTGCATGACCGGAAACTTACAAGTTGACCTTCAGGGGAGTTGAACTCGGAGGATTATGTGAAGGAGCTGATCGATCCCATTAGCAGAAAGTGGCAAGAAGAACTAATTGATTCAACTTTCCCCAGCAATGAGGCAAGACTGATTAAATCCATTCCACTTAGCCGTAGCTACTCTATTGACAAGCTTATTTGGGCTAGAACAAAGAATGGGATATTCAGTGTAAGGAGTGCCTACTGGATTGCATATGATGAGAAGTATAAACTGGATGATGGTGTTGTAACAAGATCGAGCTCCCAAACTGTGGCATGGGACAAGGTGTGGGCTTTGAGTATTCCTCCCAAAGTAAAACATTTTTGGTGGAGAGTCTTAAAGAATGTCTTGCCTACACGAACCAACTACAATGCCGAGGTGTGAACTGTGATCCAGTCTGTGGTCGTTGCAATAGGGAGGATGAAACTTTAGAGCACATGCTGCTGAAGTGTGCTGATTCGACGAATATTTGGCAGATGTCCCCGTTGGCGCAGGTAATTGTCCCCTTTTGTTTTAGGAACTTGGGATCGTTCAGTGATTTTCTCATGAACCAACCAGATGTGGAGAGATTTGAGACTGCAGCAATGATTTGTCGGGCGATATGGCACTCCCGAAATCAATTATATTTCTAGAATAAGACACTTCAACCACAAATTGTTTTGGAGATAGCCATGTCTACCCGAGCTGCATATGCTGAAGGCCAAGCAATTGAAACCTCCAGATATCAAGGAAGGCATTCGCATCATCAGGAGTAGTGGCAACCGTCAGATGGAGAAAGGATAAAGCTCAATTGTGATGCAGGTTGTTTTGGTAATCACATATGTGGTGTAGGATGGGTGCACGGGACTCAGTTGGTGATGTACTTGCTGCAGGCCATGAAAGAATCAACTTGTGTTCATCACCGGAAATCACCGAAGCCAATGCAGCATTGCGAACACTGGAAAGGGCGGCTGAACTCGGCTTTCAAGATGTTATACTCGAGTTAGACTGACAACCGCTAATCCAACAACTGAAGCATCCCACAACCTCTCTTTTATATTTTAGTACTTTGGTTTTTGATATTTTACAGTTGTCAGTTTTGTTTAGAACTATTTGTTTTATGCATGTTAAAAGAATAAGGAACATGGCTGCTCATGCCTTAGCTCAAATGGCGGGTTTTTAGGTTTTTTGGGCCCCCATGTTTAGTGGTTTGGCCAATTTGGTACCCGATATTTTTTTGGCCGGGCATATACCCCGAGATTGCATGGGCAGGCCAAACATAGACCCCTGGTCAGGCACCCGCTGACGTGGAGGCTGCCTGCGGTATTTGCGCGCGTTACTGTAGCAAAACGACGTCGTTTTAGAGGATTGGCTGGACATGTAGGATGCATGTGTCTTTGTGGGCTCCGCATGCTACCGACCCCGGGTTTTTCACCTAACCGACCCAAAATTTGTTGGATACCGAAATGAAAGCTGACCGATTTTGATTATTTATTTAATCATTTTTCTTTCTTTTAATCATATTTTATTTTTAACAATATTAAAAATGAGTAAAACTTAATTTCTAAAAATTTTATTTGATTTTAAATAAATACAACTTATTATGCTGGATTTATTATTTTTAAAATTTTATTTTTTTCATATACTAATTTCTAAAAGTTCCTATTTAAACTTTCCCACCGGTCTAAATTTGTAAAAAGTACCTAACTTTTTTGAATAATAATAATAAATAAAGAACGAGATCAAATCTCAAATGTAAAAAAATTAGAAATTAAATATTTATTATTATAATTATTTTCTTGTGCTAGAATTAATTTTTTGAAAAAAATTTAAAATAATTATACAATAGTGGCATAAAATCTCACTTAAATTCAATTTTAAATTATAAATTGGAAAGAACGATTATTGAACTAGATGTATTGAGTTAGTTTATTATTTTACTTCCCTTATTTTTCCAAAACTAATATTTTAATTCTTAAGGGTTTTTGGGTTTTTTTGGGCCCCCATGTTTAAAGGTTTGGCCAATTTGGTACCCCGATATTTTTTTTTTGGTCGGGCATAGACCCTGATATTGCATGGGCAGGCCAAACGTAGACCCTGGTCCGGAGCAGTTTCGGTTCGGTATGGGAAGAATTTGGGGCTTTGAGTGAAGTGGGCCCCACTAAGCCACCTGTGTCCGACGTAGCATGAAACGGTGACGCTTTCTCACTTAAAACGATGTCGTTTTGCTACAGTGACACGCGCAAATACCCTGGCAGCCTCCACGTCAGCAGGTGCCTGACCAGGGGTCTATGTTTGGCCTGCCCATGCAATCTCGGGGTATATGTCCGGCCAAAAAAAAGTCGGGATACCAAATTGGCCAAACCACTAAACATGGGGGCGCAAAAAACCCAAAAACCCCTCAAATGGCAAGGAGTAACATAGAGACGCAGATTTTTGTTGAGGATGCTCCTGGAGCAATCATCAACCTAGCTATGGCTGATATTCCCTGTACTGCAACTTTATAAATATAAGATCGCAGTTTTCTTTAAAAAAAAAAAATCAATCAAACAAAATTTATAAGACAAAATCAGAACAAAAGCATCCTAGTACACCCAAAGCAATGCATATACACTTGATATTGCAAGAATCTTGTATTGGATAATGATACAAGTTGAAGATTTGAGAAACCAACATACTTCTAATGAAAGGAAAAAAGAATCATGGATCAAGGGGAAGTGAATGCTAACAAAGGAGATGCCGGCTAGAGCAGTGCCCGAAAATGTAGTTGAAGAACAAGGAAAGTGTTGGGTTATGTTGTATGGAGGCCCACTTGAGGTAGTGGGGCCCACGAGGTCCACCCATAAGTTGGGTGCTCACCTGTAACCCTAGTTGCCTCCTATATATACATGTTGTTCTATGGCACAAATACTAAGAACATTACATACATAGGGTGGCTAGGTTACACCCACATATACCATATACACAGCTATAGAGAAGAGAGGTTTAGGCCGTGGAGACTACAGGGGTTGCTCCGATACACCGTGACAACCCTTCACGACCGGTAGATCAAGACCTGGACTCCAAGACCTGTTTGCTTCCGCTGCTAGGACTCCAAGTAGGTGTCCTAATTTATTTCATTCAGGAGATATATGTTATCCTTCATTGGTAGCGGAGCCTAGAGTCTTTATCTCTGGTCTAAGTTTCCAATCGAATGCCTATTTTTTTCGTATGATTCACATGTTCACATGCTTGTTTTTTTTGCCTAAAACATGAAACGGTAAAATATGTTTACTGTAATTGTGTAATTTACATGTATCAATTGCAAACATTGTTTTAGTCAAATGAAGAATTAAGGCATGTGTGAGGCATTTTTATTATGTATTCTCTGTATTTTTATTTTCTGTGTTAATCCAACATGTACTAGAACTGTGAATTAGGGAACAAAGAAATCAGTTATGTGTTTGATGACCCTTTACACTAGTACATGAAAGTAATGAACATAGAAATATACAGATTATTAAAAAAAAAAGAAATCGGGCATGACCGAGGAGCAATTTCTCGGCCTCCGGTCAATCAACACAGCCCCTCATTTTTTTTTAATTTCCTTATTGAACAGCAATTACACAGAATAATCATAAAAAAAAGGATGTAAATCATCCAAAGCTGAATCTGTGTGTTTTGTTTTGTTCTTAACAAAAAAAAACCCCGATACCCACTCAACTGTTTGCTGCACACGGCGGCAAAAAGGGCCAATAGTCGCTGCAGATGGCGGTGAAAGGCCGGAGGGGACTCGCACCAAAGCACCACAGATGGTGGATGCACGACGGACCCGCGGTTCCCTGTTCCGGGCGGATGTCCTGCGACGGCGGAGCTGGATCGGGCGGCTGACAGCTGCACGACGAGCTCCACTGGCTGCTGCGGTGAATCGGGCTGCTGCACATGCGATGGCGGCCGGCGGCGGTCTCTTCTCGCAGAGGAGGGTGGCTGTGGAGATCTGGTGTTGATGCGTCGCCACCGGGTCTGACCGCACTTGCCTCCTCGCAAGGGAGACACCACGCTCGCCGCGGTGGGGACGACGCGATCCGGCGCTGGGCGGCACTGGCTGCTCGGCCTAGCGTTGCATCACCCATCATGGTGGCTCGGGGCGGCAGTGCCTTCTCCTGCATATACCAAAAAGAATTTTTTTTTGAAAGAGAGATAAGAAACGGTTGTATTACTTTTATTGCTATTTAATGCACATTACAAGCTCCTAATTATTCTCTTTAAATACCCACTAATACCACATTTTTTTTTTTGTAATGAAAGCTGTAACCAGCCATTTATTACATTTAAAAACAACCGTTATTTTTTTTAGTGGATGGTTGACAGAATCAACAAATGGGTTAAATGACATTGGGTCATGGGCACAAGGCCCACGTTTTTTTTGGGTTGTTTGTTTTGCTCAAAGATCCTTTTCAAATGTTTTGGACCAATTTTTTTTTGCTGCTCACTGCGGAAAGAAAAAAGGGGAATATGCTTTTTTTTGTTTTCTTTAGCTAAATGAGCTATTTTAAACATTTTTTTAACAAATAATAATTCATAAGTATATGTTAATGTGTTTAACATACTTATGTATTAATGTTAATTAGTTTAACACAATTATGCAATAATGTTAATTTGTTTAACATACCTTTGCACTAATGTTAATTATTTTAACACACCTATGCACTGATGTTAATTTGTTTAATATGTTAATTTGTTTAACATACCTATGCATTCATGTTAATTTGTTTAACATGCTATCCATGATGTGTTGATATGTTTAACATGTCATTATATGCTTTAATAAGTTAAGGCAAGGAATAAAAATAGCAAATTTATATAATTAATTAGGCTAATTCCCTTTATGTATTTACTTTAAGGACGATGATTGGGAACATAGTGAACTTTCGACTCCTAGTTGTACATTAATTTATTAGCCTCGTTGATTACATTTTTTTTGCTACACAACATATATGCAATGTGAACATCTAAATCCCTGCGTGTTTTAGTTATACAAGTATGATTCTCATTAAACTTTGATCATTCTATTTTTATATAGCATGACTGCTGCTGCTACCACAGCTATTATCGCGGAGCTCAACAAAGGGTTGAAGCTCAATGGCGATAATTACGCTATATGGAGCGTAAAAATTCAGTATGTGCTGGAAGAGCAAGAGGCTCTGGAAGCCATCAACCAAGTCATGAATGAGCCTGAAGCTGGCACCACGGATAAGCATAGGGCTGACCGTGCCACG